>JAGFPH010000544.1:414758-426013 GCA_018207615.1 Philaenus spumarius
TAATTACTGTTTATTAATACTATTACAGTTTGTAGTATTAAACTGTTTATTAATCACAGATTATTAATTACAGTTTATTTACTAGTGTGGTTTAATATTGGTAATATATTTAAATATGTATTATTTCACTGAATTTGTAGTTAAAGAGTCACCATGTTAAAGAGTCAAAATTATATCTTTAAACATTTAAGCTTTGGTTCAAAATACTTGTGGTCACAATTCGAATCCTAACCGAAGATAAGTATGCTATTGTGTTTAAGTAGTATAATTAAGTGGATTAAGTTTTATGTATTCTCATATAAATATTAATTGCGATACCACAATGTGTTTTTTATAAATACTCAGAAATAGAAAACAACAAACTTGTATCAACGTTCGACCTGGAGTGCAAAACATAAAATTGTGAAATTTTAGTTATCAAATAATCGAACTCAAACATCAACGCAAACATAAACTCAAATGTAAGGGATGTTGGTTTATCATCAGTCAGTCTGGACGCAGGTGGTCAAAAAGTTATGAAAACCTTTGTAAACATAACACAACCAAATTATTATAAATAACATGGATGAGCATATTTTATTTTTGACCCATACCGTCGTGGTGCTACTCATACTCATCAATTATTTACCGCCAATCTTTCATCCGTGTTTGTGTATCATAAGGGTAATTGTGTTGCGTTGTATTTAAACGTGTATCATTCAATTTATGACAACCTGTATCAAGTTAATTAACTGATTGTGCTGCAAGATAATGAAAACATAGAGTTTAGTCTATACTAGGTGAACGATAGACCGCTAGACGTACAAAAAAAAAGTTTAAACCGTTTTATATAAAATATTTTGAAAAATTTCGTTTGGTTTACGATATAGTAGTTTAGAAATGGTTATAATAATAGAAAACAACTTATAGTTATCAAAATGATTTTGAATTAAATAGCATTCACTTCGTTTATCGATTTTATTCTTGACGGAATTAGGTTGTCAATACAAATTTTAAAGCGTTAATTAAATTATGTATCAAGATAAGATTTTGGACTGTACAACAGCACAAAATAGTAATATTTCGAAAAATATTATAACGATTTCAACTAGTATTCACATTTTACAACCACTTTTTCTAGGGAAAACAATGTTTTGTCATTCAGTGTATATACAAAGCTCACGCATACAGATAGCTATTTTTGTATAATGGAGGACTCACACCATTCTCCAGCGCATAAAAGAGTCTAGTTTTTTATAAATACGGTACGTTGACAGTTGAAACACTCTTAGTTGAAAGTAATAATAGTTTGGTTATTACTGTAGCCCGTACATCACTGAGGATGGCGTCATTGTCGTTGAAACGCGTTTGAAGTTAGTAAACGTATTTGTTGTGAGATTTTGTGTTCAGGTTTTATTTTATCTAACCACTCTTTGTCGTTAACAAAAAATATTTCGTCACTGAAACTTTTATTCATATATATATATATATATATGTATATATACATATTATATGTATGTATGTATAATTCCTGTTTAAATTTTGAAAATATTTTAACGATTTTGATCAAACGTAGCCGACAATTTCCCAAAGAAACTTTCCCAACGTGTAGAAAAACTGCTTGGAAATCGGCTCTCTGCTTCTCATGATATAAACTAACAGATAGGGAGACGTTAGGTTTATATTGTGTAGAAATATCAACATTTCATAAACTAGATTTATTGTGAGATTTTGTGTTCAGGTTTTATTCTATCTAGTTACTTTCTCACAAGTCAAGTTCATTAGTTATTTATTTCATAAACTCTGTAAAATATAGTGTTTTTATTCTTTATGTAGATCCCTCTAAGAATAGCACTTGCATTATTATAATGCGTAAGCATGTAGGTGTAATATGTTGAAAGTACAAAATTTAACAATAAATAAAGTACTACAAAAGAAAATAATAAAACAAATCGTGTTTTAAAAAAATGTATAGGCAGAAAAGTGTTCTGAAATGTACCAAATATCCTATTTGATCTGCTGTTACACACTCCATGACGGAGAAATCTGTTAGAAACAGACGTTTTTAATGGAAGAAATGTTTAATCCACTTGTCTAAGCCGCTTCTTGTACCGAAAGTTATTAGCTATTCGTGATAAGTTGAAGAGAGAACTCAACGTCCTTCCCTCTTTCCTCTCTCTCTCTCTAAATCTGAATAAACCATTAAGATTAAACATGAATCTTAATTGAAAATGAAACAGGTGTCTGTAAATGTCTTTTCCCAAGTAAAAGATATTGAAATCTAAAAGCAATTGAATTTTATTGATTTAAAATATTCAGTGCTCTGAATACTGTATAAAGCGCTTAAGTATTCATAGGTACGTCCGCCCATACAGCGCAGAATGGCAATTTTCTTTATTAATTTTAAATATTCCGTAGAATAAAATCTAGTTTACAAATATATCTACGTATATGTTATTTTTGTTGTATTAGTTATTGGTATTGTTTTTGCACAACCAATTGATGTTATATTCCTTTATTAGGTTTATTCTACATAAGGAGAGAAAATATGATTAATATGCCCTAAGAATAGTAGTGAATATAGTGGACTTTCAAAATTAAGTGAAACATTTATTTAGTAAAAATAATTAATTTGTTGATCATTTTACACATAGGCCGGTTGCACACACACCGATTTTCGTCGACCGACAAAAATTCGACCGATTTTTTGTCGACACATCAGGAGTTTCACACAAACCGATTTTTATCGGTTCATCAGTTCTCTTTCTGCCACCTGAATGATAACTGTGTTGCACAATTTTTAACTCAATTTTACAATTTATATTTTTTATTTAAATAATGAATCGCGCTTTGTGAAATTTAATAAAGTTGCATTTAGCCTACTTACCATATGTTTTTTTTGTCCTCCATCTCATCAAAACCATAATTTAGTTCCAGAAAGACCTCATGCCAGGCATTTCTAGTTTCCAATCGATCCTTGAATATAGGGTTTTATCCCATAATACAGGCCTGGCCATTACTAAAGAAATCAAAACTTCGTTATCAATATTTCCACCATTTTTAAACAAAAGTACAAAAAAAATACAGGACAAAAAGAAACTGGAGCGAGTGCTCTAGAGTACTTGATGGTCGACAAATATCGGTGTGTGTACAAGCGTGCATAAGGTCACGGACGCCACTGCTTGTTTGACCGACACAATGTCGGTGGAATTGCAGTGGCAATAGCCGACAGAAAATCGGTGTCGGCGGTAGCTTTTGTCGGTGTCGGCCTGTATGCAAGCAGCCATTAATTTCTTCACTCCACTAAAGGAATGCTGTCGGTCGAGTGTGTGCAACCGGCCTTAGACTCCAAATTCAAAATTTAGGATTTGATACAGTTTTACATGCAACTAAGTGTACAGTGCAACCGCCATTCTGCTTCTGGACAAATATCAACCTTTCCTGGCATCAACCTAGTTGCTGAGACTAATTGCTGCAACATCTTGAACAAATGATGCATTCCGTTTCCAAGCGGTAAACCTTGTCTTTCAAATAGCCCCAAAAAAAGAAGTGCATAGTGTTCAAGTCAGGAGACTCGGAGGCCATGACACTGCACACTGTTTTCAAAATATTTAGGTCCGATTGTAAGTGTGTGGTAGTTATTATGAACGTTATGTTTTCATTATACGATGGGCTTTTGTTATCACGTTATTACGGAGCATAGCTACGTATCGCTTTTCTGTAATTGAGACTAATTTTGTTATTTCATTTTGTAAACGCAAAGTGTATAAGTTTAAAAATGTACTAAACCTTAAATGGTGGCAAGCTACTAGTGCCTCGTCTGATGATCACTATTCAAATGAATGCCCTCTGGTATCCCATCTTCTGACGGGGAGAAACACCGTAGAGTCACAGAATTTAGTAACGCGATATTTTTTTATATTTTTACTGGAATAAGCGTAGAAATCACTAAAAATCATATGATTTGTCACTTTTATGGCGGCCATTTTGGACAAGTTATGTTTGTTTGTTTTTTTAATTTTCATCTCATATTCGTGATTACCGAATAAAGATTAAATACAAATGAACTTATTTTTTTTAAATCTAAAATACCGTTGAATTTTTAAAGAAAACGGCAGCCATTTTGTATCCGACATGTTGAATTTTAAAATTTTATATACATTCGTGATCAGTTCCTCCCAAAACCTTCAAATAACCAGTTTCATCAAAAAATTCGTTTTAGAAGTTGAGATATTAGTATTTAAAAATTTGTTGGAAAATTTTATAACTTTTCAAGTACATTGCCAAAAAAAAGGACAGCACACAAAAATTTTTTTAACGTTAATACGTAAATACGTGCCGAGACGAACAAATAAAACAAAAACTCATACAAATCGGTTAACCGGGTTCTATCTTTTTTTTATTTTTACTGGAATACTCGTAAAAATCATATGATTTGTCACATTTATGGCGGCCATGAAGGGCAAGCTTGTTAGTTTTTTTTATTTTGATCTCATATTCGTGATTAGCGACTAAAGATTAAACACAAATAAACTTACACAAGAAATATTTTTTTTAAACCTCAAAAACAGTTAAATGTTTAGAGAAAATGGCAGCCATTTTGTATCCGCCATGTTGAATTTTCATATTTTTTTTATATATATTTCTGATCAGTGCCTCCCAAAACCTTGAAGGCAACATCGAGATGGTTCGGAATCTTATAGAGGCCGATAGACTCAAACTCCTTGAGGAAATTTCCAAGAAATTGAACATTAGTTACGGGAGTGCCCAACAGATGTAGGCAGTCGACCTCGGCTTTTATAAAGTATGAGTTCCCTGTCTGTTGTCTGACGAACAGAAGAGACATCGTTTGGAGGTTTTCCAGCGTCTCTTGAATCGATTCGAGCTCGTAACACGTTTCGAAAATGCGTTTCTAGGGCGGGGGATCACGTAGAAAAATAATATGAATATGTATATTTTGTAAAAAAAAATTACAAAATATGAGTCTCTTTTAGCTTTGATTCACTATATTAGTTGACGGTCAGATTAAATTTGGTTAGATGTTAGCTCAACAAATTAACACCCTCGATAAACAAGGAAGGAAAACTATCAACCACATAAGTTCAAGCGAGAACTCAAACGAAATACAAGTACGTGCAATACATTAAGATGAGTGACGAATGATTCACCATTCACGGAGATATCATAGCTTCAGAGAAGCGCGAAATAAGTTGCAATGTACGAATCGTCCATGTGCACTGCAACTGTTCAAATGCCACAAAATGTGATTGAGTTTACTCTACATTTATCTTATTTAAATGGAATCCAATCCAATTGAACTGGAATAAATACAGTTTCAAGTTAAACTAGAGATAGGTATAAAAATTGTGTTATATTCTGTGACACTTTACACTTTTTACTTTCTCACAAAGTATAGAGAAAGTATAGTGATCGCAAAAAAAATCAATGATTTTTGTGGAAATATCCGTTTTGGGACCCCCTGAGTTGAAAAAGGTGGTTTTTACAAAATGTTTGTCTGTTTTACTAAGCTAGAGAGAAAACTATTCGATCGATTTCGAACAAATTTGTACCAAACATGTCAATTAGGCCTGTATAGATGCACGAAAAAAGGAATCAATCATTTTAGCCACGGATCATTTTTTTATAATGTTAATTATAAGTGATGTTCTACTCACGTCAATGATTCTTGTCTGTTTTTCTCTATCTAAAAAACAATTGCAATTTCGGACTTTCAGTCCATCGTCAGGTTATATATAAAAACACTACGAACACAAAATAACATACAAACAACACATATTATATATAACCTGATGATGGACTGATAAGTCCGAAATTGCAATTGTTTTTTAGATAGGGAAAAGCGACAAGGATCACTGACGTGAGTAAAAAATCACTTATAATTAACATTAACAAAAAAAGGTTAAAACAACCCCCTTTTTGGCAAAAAATCCACAAAAATTAGTTATTATTTTTTTATAAAAAAACGTCTCTAACGATTTTGATAAAATTTATCTTATTTGTAGCCTTTAATGTACCCTACCAAATGCACAAAACAGCACCTTTCTAAAAATTCTCGTTTATCTAATAATAATAATAACTGATTTTTGGGGGCTTTTGCCAAAAAGGGGGTTATTTTCAAATCCTTTTTTCGTGCATCTATATAGGCCTAATTGACATATTTGGTGCAAATTTGTTCAAAATCGGTCGAATAATTTTCTATCTAGCTAATAATAATATTTATTAGTTACTTTCCTACTTTAATGTATCCCCTCTCCTACTTTAATACAATTATGAAGTCACAGTAAATCTGTTTAATAATTTAAATATGTTTGCGAGAAAGCATGTGCCAGTTTCTGGTACTGTTTATTTTTTAAGGTATAGCAAAATATGACTTACATAGTTAAATGTTTTACGCGGAAATTAATACTTCTGCTTTAACACCTTGAAAAATAATAATAATAATAGTAATAATTTATCGTTATTAGATTTTAAATATCGCCAAAAATCATTCCGATGTAGCCTAAGATATAATATTGAAATATACAGACAGAGGATTAACAAATTCATAAAGAACTTTCGTTCAATTTTATTTTTTAAAGTACTTACTACTTTTATTATTTCTTCGGTCTGTTTAGGTGGTACCTAGACTGAACTTTGCAGACACATCTTACGCAATATCATTGACAATAAAACAATATATATGTTTGACAGCATATTTTTAATCCATCTATATATTTAAAATTAACATCCAACATTTGGATTTATTTGAGTAATAATAAACATCAAAACTGCAGTATTCCCTAATACGAAGACATTTGCAATACACATTTACTTCAGCACAGTAATCATAAAGGTAAAATATTCTGCATAAATTCATTCATACGCAAAAACAGATTATGTAAGGTTAAAGTTATTGTCTGCTGAGATTATAGGTCTATCAATCACTCAAGATAATTCCTTCAGCGTTTAGAGGGGGAGATTAAATTTGGTAGGGAAAGGAAGGGATAGGATAGTATATGACTTCATTAATTACACAATGGTATTAATTTGAAGGTGAAATTAATCATTTATATTTTAAAATAATAATAAATTTGTTAAGCATTTATAAATTATTTTATTACTTTTATAGAAAATCTGTATTAATTAATCTTTTTACTATCGCTTAACGAATTCACACATTAAAATAAACATTTATTTGTATAAACAATTATCGAGCTTGACAATAATTACACGGAATTTCACGAATGTTTGTTGTTAAAACGCGACGGTACATTTGTTACTGACTCACGAAGGACAGCGTTTTTGTCGTCGAAACTCACTTGTCCAATAAAAGTATTTTTTAGGTAATTTGTGTTCCGTTAATATTTTTGGAAATGCTGTTTATAGCTGAATTTCACGATGGCCTATAATTGGGTTTCATAAAAATAATATTATATATCACCAAATAATAGCTAAGATCTCAATATTTTTGAAGTGATAACTTCTATTGGCCCGTTGGGCACTTTCGACTTGGCTATGTTTTCAAAATCTCGCGTCACGCCAGATTTCTCGCGAGATCTTGCATCACGCCAGATATCCCGCGAGATCTCGCGTCACGCCAGATTTCTCGCGAGATCTTGCATCAGGCCAGATTTCCCGCGAGATCTCGCATCACGCCAGATTTCTCGCGAGATCTCGCGTCACGCTTTTGTTTAGACACAAGTCAGATCGTGGAGAGGGAATATTATTAATACATTATTTACATTTATTAGCATAGCAATCAAATTAACACATAAGAATTAGTTAATATAATATAACAGCTGATTTCGCCCATCATCTGTAATTCTTAAACAAAACCCAGCGTAGATTATATTTTGGGGTTATGTTTACAACTTCAACCATTAAAATTTCTTGTGATGTTAATTTTCTTATATATTAGTTATACAACTAATGTAGGCTTCTATAACTATAAGTTATTTGGGCTTCTACACGTTATAAGATTTGCTTTGGGGTTATAAACTGTATATAAAACTAACCTTTGATCATCAATATATTCGTTTATACAAATTTAAAGAAGGATACCTACTGTTTAACTTCGCAAACATTCGTACATCTTTGTATAACATATTTGATTATTAATTTCTTTACCGTAATATTAACAACTTCTAAATCATTTGATCTATCAATATGAAATAAAAGGTAACTAAAAGATAATATTTTTACCTTTCTTTAAATATATAATAACGGATATAAATAAACAATTTGAACAAATAGGCCTACAGTTTTATAATCCTTATAATTGTACACGTTTACCGAGTTAAAAATCCCCGTAGTCATAGAAGTTATCACTTCCAACGTGTGGTCTTAAGCACACCCAGTTAATTTTTTATATCTAACTTTATCTGTAAGACATTAATTTTAGAATAAATCTATAAAATAGTATATATGATGATAAAATAAAATAATAGTATTCGTTATTGACGAAAGAAACGAAAAATAATTGAAGTACAAAATACTTGATGAAATTATATCAGTTGAGGTGATGATAGTCTCAAGAATAGGCTTCAATTGGAAGCTATTGAGGAACTTCTTGTCCCAAGTATCAGCAATTACGCTTTAGGGATGACATGACAACGGGAATAGGGGTTAATTTGTAATGTATTTAATCCAATTATAATAAAAAATGTTGAAATAAACTAATATTACTTGAGGTTCAATTGGTCTTGGACAAATAATTACTGTTTTCAAAACTACTTGCTGGCTATACTTACACATTGGAGTAGGCTACACACTTTCACACTCAAACGTTTTAATAGATGTGAAACTATTTTCAAAAACTAAAATTTTATTTTCGTGTCTACCAATTAACTTATTTAATGTGTTTTGTGAATATGTTTTTGCAATGGAACTTCCGAATTAATGTTTTTAAAGATGTCGTCAGTAAGGATCCTCGTGATGTGCCGAACGAAACGATTTGATAGTTGAAACCTGAAACACAGGTTCATGGATTCGAGCCAAATTACTATCGCTCATACGCTAATCCCCGGACTTTATTTAAATAAGTTCACAAGTTGAAAATAAAGATACAAATTAAAATCGATGCCTTGGCGTTGCAGCTAAGTGTTTTCTTCATCGCTGTCTTCTTCATCTCTTACTGGTAGTCACGTGTTCATTTTCGATCAGTTAAAAAGTGTAGCTCGACTGCTTCATTAATTGTGCTATACTTTGGAATATTAAACGCCAAGTGCTTCAGTTTTTATTTTATATTCATAAACATTAAACCTAAAACTCTACATTTGAATTGTTCTTAACTATTTATTTTCGAATAAATTTACAACTTCACAGAATACGAGAACATTAAACATAAAACAAGTTTAATTATATTTCTCAAAGTTTATTATTTTAAGTTCTAAATACGCACATTGCCTTTCCTTTCTGTTGCATGTGGTTAAATTAAAGTTGTAAGCCGTGAAGAATAATACCCATGTAAAAGGTAAACGTGAGGTAATTGCTAAAAGCAAATGTAACGATGGCAACGCAACAAACCATCGCTGCGTGAACATCTTAATGTAATGTTATTTATATGTAAGCGTGACTGTTGATAACCATGTAATTAAATTTTAGAAACGCGACATTCTTAACAATTTATGAGATTCAATTAATAAACCAATTAACATTGAAGACAGTCAACTCGGTAAAGTTTTAAGAAACAAAGTTGGAGTTAAATTATGGTTAGTATAAAAGCTTCACAAATAATGAACAGTATGTATAATTTATACTGATTCTTTAATTTGTTTAATGAATTTGCTATTTTCTCATGTAATTCATTACCATTATTAAATAAGTATATTTCCCTAACTCAAATTGTGACAGAACCATATTATTTTAGAATGAGTGTACTTTAGACAAACTTTGCATATTCTGCCGAAAATTATGTCATCTGATTTCAATAAATAAAGTATACTTTTTCTCATAAGATGCTTAAATTTTAGCTAATAAACTAAAATATTATAAAACGAACAGATGCAATAATTATATGAATGAATCATTTAAAATAAGAAAGTGACCTACAATTTTAACTATTTTATTTATTTTTTATTTTTTCCGCTTACACACTTCCTCAGCAAGGGATATTTAATTAAATTACAAGTGAAAAAACATAGACCAAGACCGGGAGTTGAACCCGGGACCTTTACGTTACCGTCGTAATGCTCTTCCAACTGAGCTACCCTGATGGCTCCAGATACTGCAATTATTGAATTAACAGATTGAATACCTCGTGTATAAGACATTGAAAACAATCTCAATTCTTATTTTGCAGCTTACAGTGGTGATATTATTACTATTTTTCTTCTGCTTACACACTTCATCAGCAAGGGATATTTAATTAAAGCTGCAAAATAATAATTGAGATTGTTTTCAATGTCGTATAGACGAGGTATTCAATCTGTTAATTCAATTGCAGTACAAACCGTACAAGTGAGATAATATCGACCAATATCTGGAGCGATCAGGGTAGCTCAGTTGGCAGAGCATTACGACGGAAACGTAAAGGTCCCGGGTTCAACTCCCGGTCTTGGACTATGCTAATAAACGAAACCATGTTAGCGTAATGGATAGATCACATTACAATCATACTACATGATTTTTCTGCACAACCATAGCATATTTTTCTTTGTATGCCATTTTACTTTCTAGTTCGAAGTATAAATCGGACGTCGTAGTTGTAATGTAAATTACAAAAACCGATACTCGCGAATACAATTAGGCTGCGTTATTGGTTGGAGTTAAATCCACAATACTTTAGCTTCCACATGTAGTAGCTTCTATATTAGTAGGATAAAACTACATGATCTATAATTTAAAGCAGAAACGAGAATTGGGTTAGTTGTGGATTTAAATGGTTACATAGTAATAGCTTATTTGTTCATAGGTCTGTTCCACAATGCTGTTTGATTTATTTTTATCTTATTACAGGATATTTCAACTACACGTTATTATTTAATCAGTAGCGTGTGCTACAACACGGACTAGTTGTGCATCGGACGTTATAAAATAATCCTTATAAATATTCATTGTTTTATGTGATATTGTTTTAAGAATACATTGTCGTTATTGCTTAGATAATGAATGTAACACAATTTGTTTGGTAAATTACAATCAACAGTACAGAGCGTCTGTAATAAGTTGAAAATTTTAGTAGTCTAAAGTCTAGACGTGTTGTAAAGTCAGCTATACACATTTGTAATGATGTTTGCTTAGTGAGTCAGAGTTTTTTGCTTAGTCGATGTTTGCTA
>JAGFPH010000544.1:426023-453201 GCA_018207615.1 Philaenus spumarius
TGTCACTGCTGATAATTAGAGGTTCACCCTGCCTGTGTATCCTCTGAGTGGGTGCTGGTGGAGAGCCTTATTGACTAGATACGCCAGCGCCTAGTACTTGTGTTAATCTCATGATGTTCTTGTCATTAAACTTTATGTATATATATGTACATATGTGTTCGCACTCTAATGGCCGTATATTACGTCAGATTTGGTCCACATTTAGTATACACGTTGGTTTTCTAAGTCGCTCAGACTGGATCGTTAGCAAACAAAGCCAACAACCTGAAGCACGTTTTCGACGGGAAGTAAAAATGTTTTGAGATATTTGGTAGCCTACTAGAATGAAATTTGTTCGATTTTTATTAAAAAAATAAATAAATAAATATAGAGACTGTTCTGCAAATTGTGTTTCTTACCCGACCTTATATCCCATCTGGTTCTCCCAAACTCGAGCAAATCCTAAAGTACCATTAAATTACCCGGTTAAATTCCATGCGAGCACCGGGCAGATTATGATCCGAGGCTGACGGCAACTCCGCAAACCAACCGAAGCTGTGAGCGAAGCAAACCATTCCGTAATCAGAGCCCGCAAGTTCGAGGTGCAAAAAACATATAAACTTAATTTTGACAATTCGCAAAACTCACGTCAGTGGTACAGCTGCGTGATCGAAATATTTTTAATGTTTGTGGTGGTGCGCAGCGTTCTCTACTATCTTGCAAGCAGCTTTCGAAACTATTTCACCTTCGCCTGTTATTAATCATTGTTTTGTACATACAAAAAATACATGCTAATTATATTTTTTATCGTGGAAGTCTATCTATATATAATATATAATCCAAATACCACTCAATCACTGACTCATCACGAAATCTCAAAAACTACCGAACGGATTGCAATGAAATTTGGTATGTAGCTTCCTCTAGGGCCATGAGTGGCTCGCTAATATATTTTTTTTTAATAAAAATTTTAGGGGGGTTTGTGGGATCAAAGTTACTAAATCACGATTTCTCTAAAACTACTAAACGGATGGGAATGAAATTTGGTATGTAGCTTCCTCTATGGCCGTAAGTGCTGGCTAAGAACAATTTTCAAAAAATTCGAAATTTTAGGAGGGTTTTGGGGGTCAAAGTAACTAAAAAAAAAACACCGAACGGATTGTAATGAAATTTGGTATGTAGCTTCGTCTAGGGCCCTAAGTGCTCGCTAAGAAAGAAATGTTTTCCCCATAAGAAATACGTAGTGTAATATATTTATTGATATATATTTTTTTTTAATTATATATCTTTAACTTTGATTTGTCTATCCGTGCAAAGCCGGATTGGGACAGCTAGTAATTTTATATTAAATAAAAACTTGCATAACAAAATTTCATCGAAACTCTTGAAAGTTTTTAAATCTTGTTCTAAAAAATCTATTTTAATGAAAAGTAAAGTTTAAGTTTCATTAAAATGAAAAATAACCCGACAATTTTATTTACTCGAGGAAGTGAATGAAAAATAGTGGCTATTAAAAACTATATAAGAAAATTATTTTCTCTTATGTTAGTAAACAAATTATGTTTAAATAGCTTTTACTTAGTATTTTAATTTAATACATTTTTGCTATTTATGTTTGCTTAGTTTTTATTAAAACTACTATGAAAATTTCAATAATTTTAATTCTGAAATATGGTAAATGATATTCGAATTTATTATTTATAAAACTGTGTTACAACTATATTTAAATTATTATTATTGCTAAATAATATTAAGTCTTGTATTTCACACAAATTTGTAAAGACTACTGACAATACCTATTGATATCTGGTTTATATTTAAACCATTCAATCTTGATGTTATATATTTCATGAATTTTCAGACATTTAAAGATTCTTTATAAACAATCTTTGATGAGAGATCCGATAAAAATGTTTACTCTTTGTTGTCTTCTATTACAGCAAACTACAATATGATTAAACTTTAAGATCAAAAGCTGAGAGAATATTAAAAATCGAGTATAAATGTAGTTTTTTCGATTAACAGTTTCTTAATTTATTGCATAAAACTTTTGACACAATTAATTAAATTACCTTATTAAAATGGTGCTTTATTTCATCTTAGACTTTCCACTAAAGAAAACTAATATTTGTAAGTATATTAATTAAAATTTAGTTCGTTATTTGAATACGAAATATTCATTTAATTTATTTATTTAATTTTTTTATAGACGAAGTTATAAGGTTTTGCGTTTACCTAAACTAATTACATAGTTATGTACGTACAGTTATATATATTTCCCAATGACGAATGTAAAATGTTATATAATTACTTTATTAATAATTTGAACATACTTGAGACACAACGGCGCCTGGTATGCAATATAGGTACAGGCATTTTAGTTTACTACGAAACACGTTTTTCTTCATACATTTATTATTATTTGCACATACATCGTCACTAGTAAAAGGAAACCTCCTTTGTGTATGGAAGGCAATTTTCAAGAGAGCTTAAAACAGGTTAAAACTATGGTGCAATTATTTTAAATATATACTGATCAACAAAATTATTGTTTTAAATGAAAGCATAGTTTCTATTAAGTGCGAGTCTGCATTATTTGATTATTTTTTGTTTTAACTAAATAATAATTCAATTAATATAATTGTGAGACATAGGAGGGTTTCCGTTGGTGACAGAATACACATAGGAGATTTCTTAATTACTATTTTAATAACTATTTCAAACATAATTATATTGACAGCATCTTTAGAATAACATATTGTATAAAAAAAAACACACATATCACCTTGCCTTTTAAAACAGCTTTTAAGTTTATACCATAAAGCCATAAAGGAAACATTTCTTCTATCATCTTTCCAATTTAATTTCTTTCGTTCTTACTTTTGGTTCAAATATATCCGGAAGACTCTGTTTAATTTTCAATTTATGAATACAATTTAACATATTAGTGAAAATTACGTACGATTTTTTATTCTACATTCTGCCCAAGACGTGTGAGTAATCAATTTTTTCAACAAAAATAACGATTAGTAAGTTGTTTTCTACTACAGTAAACAAAAACGGTATACAAATTTGCCATAAAAATAATGGTAAACACAAATTTAATGATACAATGTTCGTGACAAACAGCCCCTCTCTCTCTGTCTCTCTCCCCCTCCCCCTCCACCTCTGTCTCGCCCCATAAAATGAATGAATGAGATTCAATACAATTCTCTCCAGAAACTAGAGTCCGAAACAAATAAAAAAAGAATTTATTTCTTTAAATTTCATGACGCATGAATGTGAGCGTAAATATGGTTTATAAGCAGTTCATATTCTTTTACTTCAATAAATATACAGGGTGTATCAGGAAGAAACGGAAAGAATTGCATGACGTGTTCTACTGGTGAAAATAATGAAAAAAGTTACTATAAACATAGGTCCGAAAACGCTTCGTTTTCCAGATATCCGCCATTTTGTTTTTTGTACAAAATAATTCATATCTAGAGAACGGTTTGACTGATTGAGTTCAAACTTGGCATGAAGTTTAAGCTGTCAATGATATACCTCATAAAAAAATAAACGATTAAATCCAATCATGCGTTTAAAAATGGCGGCTGTTTGAAAAGTACAAACCTAAATTACTCTAAAACCGTACATTTTAACGAAAATTGTCAAGACACCTTTTTTGTAGCCCTTTTGATTCCCTATCGGATGGTGTAACTGTCAAAACAATCGGATGAAGGATAACAGTTAAGTTATGTGTACTAATTGGTTTGTTCAACTCGGCATCCTATACAAACACAGTAAATACTACAATATTGTATGGACATTTGTTGTCATTACCTTTTAACTTAGCTAACATTTATATCTTGTGTCAGCAAGAAAATGTGGTTAAATAATTGAATGTATTTAGTAAAACAAGGGTGCAGTGAAAGTAGCGGCATGCTCAACCATATTGAAACAGTCGACCTATCTTTATTTTGTACAGTGCACATACAGATTAACTTATTTAAAAAGTTTAACAATTCTGACAAAGTAAAAAGTATTAATAAATTAAAAACGTATAAAACAATTATAATTTAAAAGACTTAAAATACAATAAATTTCCTTTCCGGCACAACTTCGGATTGTGAAAGTTGAATTGAGTCATTTAAATTCCGAGATAGCTTCGAAATGGATATAGATGTGCAATTGATCACTCGAAATGGCCGTTTTAACTTTAGCCCTCTAGGGGTGCCATATTCAATCCCTTGTGATATAGGAAATCTTATCCGTATTTTTTTAACTTTAGTCTGTGATTTATTTAAAGATATCTTTTGCCTTTAGAGATATCTAAATTTAAATAAATATTGTCTTTGAAGTTTTACTAAACGTGTACAGACGGTGTATTATTTTATAAAGACAACACAATTTTATCTTAAAACTAATTTAAAAGTAAAAAAATAAATTCTTTCTTTTATTTCTTCTTGTAGCAATTATGTACATTTTCTTTGTGTTATAGTTTCGCCTTAAATTTTTATGAATAGTATATATTCACCTATATTTATGGTTTATATTTTGACTTTTTTGCAGCTGTGGAATTCGTTCTGTCATAAATAAATATTTTTCATACTCGGGTTTTAGTTTTTACGACGTTTATTTTATTTGAAAATTTTTAGTTCATAGTAAACTGTTTGATTGTTAGATATGGATTTATTTTAATAATACTGTATGTGTTTATCTGTTCTCTGTGCGGGTCTGAACGCGTAATAAACTTAATTTGTGGTTTAGCGTAACATATAAAAGTTAGTGTCATGCCCTAACTCGTTTGACAAATTACCTAAAAGAACTCATATAAGCTAGAGATTTGGTATTTGTTGTATTTAGCTACTGTAATAACATGCTAAAAGTCCTCGCAAAAACACGTGTGCTACGGCCGCCATCTTGCAAAATGGAGTCCAACAACCAATTTAACTCAAAAACTATTCATACTATAAAAAAAGTTTTAAGTAAAACAATGTTTGTCACAAAAAGAGCTACAACTTTTGTCCTTAGCAATTTTCAATAAAATTTACCTTTTAGCCATAAAATGCTATATTTGGAAAACACTTTTGAAAATCTTTTTTAAAAAACACTAACTACCATTAAGGGAAGTTATAAAGAAATGTTTAACAAAAAAAATTGTTTTAGTTTAAAGATTTGAATTTCCTGAGCAGTTCCATACCAATAACATAACTTTTCCTTTTGATTGAACTACTACTCGAAATCAATTTTGAAAAAATCAAAACGGCTGTAACTCAATAATTTGTAGTACTCCCAAATACCATTGTGTGGCATATCGTTTAAAATCCTATTTAATTCTAAATCCAAAAAGAAGAATAATTAATATTTACAAAAAAAAATAATACAGCAAAATGGGGCAAAATCGGCAAACACGATTTCGATGTTTTGGCCGCTATTTTTAATCGGTTAAAGATATACATGTACAAATTTCACCTTTGGTTTTCTCTTAAAATTCTACATCGAAATGATGTATTATATGACCACCTTCCTATTTAAAATAAAAACAAAGTTACATTAAAGATGGCGGATACATTTTTGAAATTTTAATAAAATAGTATTTTTACATAGATTAGGTTCCTCAATCACATCTACCTTCAAATTTTCTTTATATACAAAATATTAAACTGTCTCCAGACTTTTCAGCATCCCTGTATATTAAAATCTCCACATTATTCAACACAAAACTTAAATCATACAACACATGAATATTTTAATGTCTGATGATGAAAGATAGATATATTCGATACGCTTCATAAGTAACGCAAATCGAAGTCGCACAACAGATACAAGGTAAATTTAGTATAAACTTGTTTTCTTTGTGATATTAGGTCAGCATTTTAAAAGCCTTCTTTCAGGATACTAAATTATGGAATGAGTAGGAAATGGATTTTTGAACAGAAATTAAGTCACTGAGAGCGTTTATGTTAGAGTAAAAATAATGTCTACCTGTAAACCTTATGTGTTGTTATATTAGTTTTAAATTTACGTTTCCATGTGCAACTGTGTGACTTTCACCATATCTTATCTTACCATACTAAAAATGTATCTCTTACATCATTTTAAAAAAGGAGTTTTGACTGAGCAACGTCAGATTTTACGCAACTTCTTGTTAATTTCTTAGAAACTAAATAAAATGTGTCTTATAATAAATTTCGTGTCATTTATCAAGTTGTACACTTTTGCTACTATTACTGCAATAATATCAGCAGACGTGGCATGTCAGTATTGCACGCACGGTAACAATGTGCACCAAAATAACTGAATCTTAAAGAAGTTGTCAAAATAATTTGGTATACATTTAAACGCATTTCCAGACGAGAAACATCGATCCAAAAGAATCATACATCAGTTTTTGGATTGGAAATTGTCAAAGTTCTTCCTAGAGTTTATTTGATTAATTTAGCCGACTTTAAATGAAATTATAGTGAACACAAACTTAAAGCTGGTACCGGACTGATACGAGTAAATAGTATAAATAACTTCTTCCAATGTAGCACGACTACCAACCGGTCTCCAAGACCGAACCCTAACTCTGGACTTAAACTCGTCATGCAAGAATGTTGGTTAAGTATATTTAATCTAGTATCAACTTGCTTGTTATATTTGAGTTATTTAATAATAAACTTAAATGAATTAGTCAAAATATTTATTCGTCAAATGTTTTAACATGTTAAGAAATAATATACCAGATTCATAAATATTAATTCGTTTTCAATGTTCCGTATAGTAAATTTATTAATTGAACTTTAAAGTGCTGTCAGAGTGATTCTCTAACTGTCAGTGACATGTCAACTACAATTAACTTGTAGTACTGCATTCTGTAAATTTAATAATGGATTTAAAATCTGTCACTAACATTTATTGCAATTTGATAAACCGTTTGTGTTACTACTTAAAATCGAGTCACTTAAATTGTTTTGCGAAAAGCTTTTAATACATAGGCCTACAATTTAAATTTGGTTTTCAACTGACAGTTAATAACAATTTAATAAGTAGGTATAAGTTACCTGTCTGCTGTCATCCAATCCTTGTTTATGTTTTGTGACGACCGCGGTTTCGGGTTACCCCATCATCCGGTCACATTAATTTACATACAAAAAACATGAAAACAATATACCAACTTTCCTGTAATGATTGTCCCAGTTTTTATATAGGCCAAACGGGCAGGCCCTTCATTAAGAGATTCAAGGAGCACTTACCAAAAAGCACAAATAGTTTAAACCACCCCAAATCAAATTTCGCCGAGCACCTGATAAACAGTCTCCACAGCTACAGTAATTTCAATGCTAGCGCTCGTATTTTGTGTTCCGTACATAGTGTATGTGTTCGTGTGTTTGTGATTAATGTTCTACGACAATCTCAATTAACAGTGAGTGATGTGATTTTGTTTTCATGTTTTTTGTATGTAAATTAATGTGACCGGATGATGGGGTAACCCGAAACCGCGGTCGTCACAAAACATAAACAAGGATTGGATGACAGCAGACAGGTAACTTATACCTACTTATTAAATTGTTATAATTTTCCAATCCGGGAGCTTACATGATGAAAATGACAGTTAATTTCTTTAAACGCTGTTAAGTTTCTCACTTTACAAGGCCATACGTGTTTTGTGTATAATTTAATTATAACGTTTGTACTTACTGACATAAATTCTCATTTGAATTGAAAATAGTAATTTGTAAGCTGCAGTATGATACACATCTTTAAAGTCATCATCCCCAAAACTTTGAAAACGTTTAAATTACTTTCATAACGCATTACAACAAATCAGTAAATACTGTTCACCTAACTTCGGAACTTAAAACTTATTTTTGTATCAAGGGTGCAAAGTTGAGTTTGTCGCATGAAATAAACATTTGACGTTGAGGCGCAGCCATAGAATACACCTATTAATACACCTGAGCTGTGTTTACCCCCACTCCTTGGTAGTCACTCACGGCCGCTTAGTGGATTTCAGATTGTGCGCCCTGTCGTTTTCACGCTTTTGCGCCTCGCTAGATTCATTCAATTAGAATAAAATGTATATATTATTTATCTGCATGAACTACGGAATCTAACAGTATAAACTTCTTGTAGTGTTTTAAAAGTGTGACACGAAAAAGTCACTAAGCGTAAACAGTAATGAAAACTCGTAAATAATTAGTTGATCCACAATTTTTACCCAAAACATTTTTTATAAAATAATTTCTTTGTTCTGTAGAGATGGTAACAATGTTTCCCGCGCTCAACCATTTCGCGTCGCACTACTCAGTTCCGTCTTCACAACTTCAGTCTGGCGTGATGCTTTGTTTTATAACACGAATTTAATTGTATTAACAAGCTGAACTATGACTTATTATTATTTTACAGGCAGGAAATGGCCTATGGTAGCTACTCTTACTTTTATTTTGTAAATATATAGTTGTTTCTTTGCCGCTGTTTTTAATTAATAAACTGAATCGCAAGTGGAACCAACATTTAGCAAGTAAAATGACACAGGGAACAGGTTAATTTAAAACCCAATTTTAAATGATATTTTATTATAATATAAGGTTAAACCGTTGTTCATAAGCATCTTACGTGTTAACTTATTTAATTTCTGCCTCAGGCTATCATGGAAGAAAGGTTGTTTCCTGCACGGCGGTGACGATATCGTTTAACCTATAAATGTGAAAAAAGTCAAAGACCGTATAAAAACAGGTTTTAAATAAAACTTTTTAATCAACTCATTTTCGCGCTTAAAGTTTGTTTCTACCCAAAAAATAAAAAAGGTTTACGCTTAGTAACTTTTTCATGTTCCGATTTTTTTGGCTGATTATAATTTCTATTTTTATAAATTTCTTAACTGACTTATCTGTACGTTGTTTACTCGGTTGGAATCCTCAATTCTTCTAGATAAGAAATATGTAAGTTTAATTACAATCGGATGATCTCTGTGCGTTGGAGGAGCGTGTTAGTGAGTGAGCGCGTTCAAATATATTGCTGCAGAAATCGCACAGTCGATGAAGTTGACATCTAAGTGGACGGGGTCTCCAAGGGTGGCTAAGTAAACGTTGCACACAAAGTTTTTCCTACAGCTACATTTTAAATTAGTGTTTTAGCTTTTTTCGAAAAAAATTCGAAATCTGAGGGGGGTTTGGGGGTCAAAGTTACTAAATCACTATTTCTCTAAAACTATTGAACGGATTGGAATTAAATTTGGTATTTAGCTTCTTCTAGGGCCATAGGTGCTCTCTAAGAAAGGTTTTAAATAATTCGAAATTTGAAGGGGAATTGTTGGTCAACGTTACTAAATTACGATTTCTCTAAAACTACTGAACGGATTGGAATGAAACTTGGTATCTATCTTCCTCTAGGGCCCTAGGTACTGGCTAAGAAAGGGTTTAAAAAAATTCGAAATTTTAGGGGAGGTTTTGGGGTGGGGGGGGTCAAAGTTACTAAAAATCCCCATAAGATATAGATATAGTGTAATTTATATTTATTGATATAATATATTTTTTGTTAATATACATTTAACTTTGATTTATCTATCCGTGCAAAACCGGATTGGGCCAGCTAGTACAGTACATATATAATTTTTAATGACACCACAAAACGTGTTCTGGGGACCATGATCGGTGCTCATTTACTACTCCCGACCTTAAGTTTTATCATAAGTGTCGTTGCAATTGCTCTTATTTCGTGTGGAAATTCGTTAATAAACCTACTCACTTTGTATATAGTTGTCTACTAGCCATTGACTTACTGCATTGGTAAAGTACCGAGGTTCACAGTCTTGCTTGGAAATACAACTGTCCATCCGACGAGGTAGGCTACACAAATACAAATACCTCAAATGTTTACTTCAAAAATGTTGGTCTTACAAGTTTATTTCTGATGTCTTCGGCAAAAACATTAACAAGGGAACGTCTTCAAAAGGAACTCTCTCTTGTAATACGTAGATTTGATTACACATTTATCAGTTCATAACATTTTCTTCGAAAAGTAGTAGGCTACTGTGCCATATCACGGTTTTAAAGTACTTTTAAAATTGTTTTGAAGTTTATACTTTTACCCCAAATTTTATTAAACACTAAGAACCAATTACCCTGTATATTATCTTTCCTAAATAAATATTGCATCCCTTTCTTAATAAATAAATCGTAATTAAGGATTTCAGCTTTGCCACCTAAAAGCATAAAAAGCATACTTAAGATAGGGAATGTGGCACCTGGCGCCAAGTAATCATATTGAAATTAATTAGCTTTTTGATTTTTAAATTAGAAAATATTAATAAGTTAATATAATTAGGTGTATAATGAAACTAGAACAAAAGTTGAACAATCTAAAATTAATTACATTTTCTCAGCATGGCTACTTTTCATTCCTTTTCTTGTAATTTCTTCATTATATAGTAGAAATTAGTTTGAAAAGTAAAACTCTGTTTTTGAGGTTAACCATGCAAATATTACTTCAAATCATTTACAAAATTGCTTTTTATAAGAATTGCTCATGTATGCATCTTTATCTATTGCACGGTTTATTGTAGCTTATCGTCTTGCCGCGAAAGCGAAACTCCATCTTCAAAGATGACCTGTGAAATTTCGTCTAAAACTTTTTACAATATATAATGAGAAAATATAAAGTCATGTTATGTTCGTTGATTACGATCTAACTAAAACTCCTTACACGATTACATTGTACGGTGGTAACACAGGTGCGATGTTTTACCGTGGTTTTCAAAATGGGAAAAGTAAACACTAAAAAAACTGCTTTTTGGCTACTTGCTAATCTCTTAAATATAAAAGACAATCGTAAACAATTCCCGACATAATATAAAGTAAAGATTTTTTTTATATGTAAAATCTAATCTGAAGACAATGGATTCGCATTTTGGGTAAACCTCATTTAACCTATTTTCATATTTCCACATCTCTCCCAATCCCACTAATTATTTTAAATTAAAAGTTAAAAAATAAATATAGTGTTTGATCCATCGTTGAAAAGCCCTTAATTTGTCAAGTAATTTGGTGTCAGTAGTTTGTTTGTAATGGACACATATAACTTATAATGCCTCAAACTAAAGCCCTTTTAAACCCTCGAGTACAAATTTATTCTCTCACTACATTAAATTTTTGGATTTACAGTTATTTTTCTATTTTATTTTAGAATCAGTACAAAGGATAAAGCTCCGTTAACAGTTAAAATATACTACCAATTCAATGCAAGTTTACCAATTGTTTTGAATTTGAAGTTTACATTTTTAAACAATTAAAGTTTGTTGAACATTTTTAATTTAAAATGGAACAATTTCAACCCACCTTTAAAAACTCTTAGCGTGGGCTTGCAGATTTTACATTAGGTTGATCAATTTCAAAATTATGACGACAAATTTAGTTTTATTGTCATTTGATAAGGTGCATAGGCCTACGGTAATGCAATATTTCAAACTGGTCTTATAGCGAAGAAGAATGTTAGTCTGCTTAGTTTACTTTTAATACTATCATTCATTTAGGTTACGTATATCATAAAGTGATAATGCCACTGCATTTGTTTTTGGCAAAAGAAATTCATGGTTTTTAAATTGTTTTAAGTGTCCTATGTGTGCAATACAAATTGTTTAGATAAGGTATGATTTTAAAAATTAATATTTTATATGGTATCTCGATTTGTTTGAAACCTAATCGGCAGTAATGTATTTAAATAACAATTTCTTTGGGCTATTTTATATTACGTGTACGCATTAAAACTACCCTACCTTTGTTTTATTATCTCAGAGTGTTCCATTTCTATTTCATTGAATTCTGTTTTCCTGTTTTAAACACAGTTTTATTACTTACGCAAATTTGTTTCGTTTATTTTAGTTTGTAAAAATATATAGAATTATAATTTAGTCCTGGGGAACATAGTGTTGATATTTTGACGAAAGTTCTGTTTCTGCATCTTTTGTTATTTATGCTTGCAAACCCGATATAAATGGCATATTATATCGATATTCACAGGAAATGTTGGCGATAAAAGTATCTACACAAAATCTACATAATTATCTCGATTACATTTTTGTTACATCTACCGTTTGAACCTTATCGCAAAAACATCAGTAGATAAGGAATGTGCCAGTTCGTTATTGATATTCAGACAGCTAAATAACAGTCACTTGTCAAGTTTACATATTAATTAGGTAAGGGTTTTACTTTTATTTATTATGTACTATATATAATGTGCTCTACTTTCTTAATTTAATTGGCCTTTGATGAACTTAAAAAAACTTCATATCCGATTCAGTAGTTAATTATGAGTTAAGCCCTTTTGAGTGACCTTGACGGTTCTACAGTTTCTGATGTCATAGTTTCAAAATGTACACATAAACTATACTGTAAAAATTAGAACTAAAAATAAAAAATATAAGTTCATTTCTATTTAGAACATAAAACTAGCATTAATAAAAATGAATATGTAACCAATGTAACAAGTTCTATGTAGGCAAAACAGGTAGAGTATTCCATCAAAAGTTTAGAGAACATCTGCTGAAAAAGAACATCGACGGCTATTCAAATCGATCGGCTAATAAGTCAAATTATACACGTTGCCTCATTGACGAATACAATTCCTACGCATATTTCGAATCTAACCATTCCATGTATTTTTTTTTTAATGTATGTTATCGAGGAATTTGAAATGTATAGAGCCTTTAAATACGATAAATATGTCTTAAAAAACGGCCCACTAATTTCTCCTCGAATACACTTTATGACACGGCTATCAAAATCCAAGATAACATAGCTGTAAAGTCATTCGGTCTAGGGACATTATCGCGTATTTATGTGTTGTTTGTGTTTATGTGATTTTTAATAGTAAGTTGACGACCACAGAACGTGGCGAAAAACTGATGATGGTGTAAAAACTCCAAAACGTGTTATTGAAACACAAAAAGAATTAATGAGACAAAAACGAGATATAAGGTAACTTATTGTTATTAGAAATGTACATTAGAAGGACATATATTAATAGTGATGGCAATTATGTGGAAAAGTTTGAGAGTTCCTTATTTTCAACACTGGCGAAGCCGGTTACGTCAGACAGTGCTTTACGTATCACTTTCTTTGCACTACAGCTTTTTTCAAGCGTCTTGATCTTACTTCATTTACCCACTATCTTCTATCGTTGAGTTTACCCGTAAATAACCAGTGTAACGTTTATGCGAAATTATTGAACCAAACTAGTGTCTTCGCTTCCTCAAAGCATAATGTATTATTTCCACTCAGTGAAAAAGTTTGTATCCACTTTTAAATTTTTGTGCGTTGAACTATTTGATAAATACTGCTTTACTCACAAATTACATCAATTTAGATTTTATAAAATGCCAACTAATGAATGTTAGCATTCTATTATTTCTAGTGTTAAAGCATTTTAATGGCATTAAGTTTTCTTAATTCATAGCTTCATAGTTGAAGGACACTATTGCAAGCAAAATAGTCGTCAGTTGAGCACTATATACTGCTCACAGCAGCTTTAATATTTAGCGGCTGCAAACGTGCTTTGTTCCTAAATTAACATGCACAGACATAAGTAAAACCATAATGACTCTGTGATGGAGTTTTCATGTCCGTATAATGTGCTGTTAATGAAGAAAGAACGAGAACAGACTAATATATGATTATTCTTAATCCATTGTAACATTGCGTACACCTAATAAATTCCGTAGTCACTTACATCTTCCGAATGTAGGGTTAGTTTCTTGTAAACTATAAATCTAACAGCAAACCTTTCCTTGTTTTTTGAGAAATTTCTAAATATGTAATTAAAATATTTGTAAATGTCCGCCATTTTCCAATATGGAGGTCAACTTTCGAATATCATCTTAGATTCAGAATCTAGGATTCACTCAAATCCAATATCATCATAAAATATATAGTGTTTAATAAAGTTCAAAGGTTGGCCTCAAATTTAAAATATAAAAACATTAAAAACTGTACTTTAAAATGGGAACTTGTAGCCTAATAAACAGAGGGCTTTCGATAAACAACTATTTGCAACAACGAGAATGACAGCTGATATTGAACATCTATTATGAACTTCATTTTTCATGTGTGATAAATTTGTAGTTTTGTTATTTAATTCCTCTGTATTATGGTTTTAAAATAGTAACAAAAAATCGTATTTATGATTTTTAAAAGTTATTTGTTTGTCTAAACAATGCTTTATTAATGTTAAGACCATTTTATACAATAATAATTAAAGTCAAAATTATAATTGGGAAGTGGTCAAATTCTCGAATAAATTTCTTCCTCCAAAATATAAAAGATGTTTAATGTTATATTATAACTATGTTTACAGAGTAGTTGGTAAGGCACATTAGTGTTTTAAAGGGAATTCACGTTTTGAAAAATACCGCCCATAAATGTCAAACCGTTCATAATATTTCAAATATAATGAATCAAATAAAAGTCCGTTTAATAGAAATACTACATATTATAGCAGTTCAGAAAAAAAATGATAAAACCCAAAGACAATAAAGATTGTAAATATAGAAGTAAAAATATAAACTGGCAGAATGTTTCGAAATTAAATATAACAAGTTTTAGAACCAATGTTGCGTCTTTATTATCACTTGAAAATGAGCTCTAAGAGTAGGCCTACTTCAAAATTTCGTGTAACACCCTATATCAGTAGCTCGGTTGGCATGGTAGCGTTTCAATATATGATACGTATCTGTCTGTCTAAGACTCGTATCTAGCAATTGATGTTGGATTTACCTTTTTGTTTTTCACTCTGTCTCTGCATTGGCCCAGGCCAGAAACTAAGTACAGTCAGCAGTTTTGTAACGTCCTGTATAAAGAATGAAATTGTGCTCTTAAGATTGTCGTTGCCTATATTTCTACTAAATCTATACTAATATTATAAAGAGGTAAAGTTTGTTTGTTTGTTTGTTTGTTTGTATGTTTGTTTGTATGTAGGGGGTAATCTCTGGCTCTACTGAACCGATTGAAAAAATAGTTTTACTAATAAAAAGCTACACTATCCCTGAGTAACATAGGCTATAATTCATTTCGATAAAAACCTTTTTTTATTTCAATATTTGGAAATTTAGTCGGACAAAATCTTAGGTTATGCCTAGAATGATAAACCAACACATGTATTTACATTTATTACCATAGCAACCAATTTAATAAAATAACAGATAGTATAGCTGTTTGCTTCAATATTTCCACTAACAGCTGATTTCAAAATTTGAAGCAATTATTTTTGTATTTCTAGCTTTTGGGTTAGGGTTTTAAAGTATAATAGACCTTGCTGGTTCTTTTAACCTTTACTGCAACTGTTGTTATAAGATATAAGACATAATTTAATTTGAACATTTAACATTATTTACCATCTTAGTTTTGAGGTTATTATTAATTCTACACCTTTATTGTAAATAAAACATAACATATGTTTTTAGAAGGTTCCATTGGGGGTTGGCGTGCGGAGCACGCAGGGGTCTCCCCTAGTATAAAATATAAAAGTCTTTGTGACCAATCCGTTCTCTTATAGTCGTACTTATACATATCGGTACCTTTTTACTTTCTCCACCCTATACGTAGTATATTGAGAAAGTATTGTTTTCGTAAAAATGTTCGAATTTGAATTTTTAGTTGAATTATCTGTTTTGGTGCTCCCAGAACCCCCAAAAATGGTTTAGTGCAATTATCTGTGTTGGTGCTCCCTGAACCCAAAAATATTTTTAGTGGAATTTTTTGTTTTGGTGCTCCCTGAACCCAAAAAAGTGTTTTTAGAGTGGTGTCTGTCTGTCAGTCTGTCAGTATGTATACACGACCAGAAAGGACACTATTGGTCCGATTTTCATGAAATTTGGTATGTAGGTACTAAACCCTAATATCTCCAGGCGTTTTTTTCATTTTTTTTAATTTTTAATTTTTAAGGGTAATTTACCCCTAAAAACCCATAAAAAACGACAAAAATGCAAATTTCTCAAAAACGGCTCTAACGATTTTGATCAAATTTTCAGTATTTATAGTGCTTAAGATGCCAAACAAAATGACACCACCCGCTTTTATCAAAACTTCGGCGTTTTATAATTATGGGGAAATGATTAAAAATAAATAAGTTTTTGTTGTCAATCTAGCATCGCGGCAGCGGCCGCACGGGGTAGCACCATGGTAGCGATCACGCCCAGTAATTCAAAGGTCGCGTGATCGAATCCCGCCTAGGACAATAATTTTTTATACAATTGACGTAGGTAGAATATTATTTTTTTGTTTTGTTCTAAAAAGTAATAAATAAAATGATTGAAAACAATATTATTTTGACTACAGTAAGTTGGGAGAAAGTTTGTGTCAGTTAACTGATACCGTTTATTTTCTGTAAGTGATTATCTTTTCTAGTACGTTCTCTACTTTCATAATTTCTTTCCGTATGTATGACTACTTTCTTTTCATTGTATATACATGTGTTTCTTTACTATATTTTTCTTTCTGCATTTTTGAACAGACATTATCTTTGCGTTTTCCCCTAATTACTCTCATTAACAAATAACAGGATTATTCAGAGCAAAGTAACAGCTGATGAATGAGGTGTAGTTAATTGCCTGTTCTTTCCAGAATATTGCTTTCACCGAGTCAATAAATGTTTGAATTATAGGTTATTTTATTTTTGTTTCTATGATACGTTTTAGGTAGATTTTGAAGAAAGTCACATGTAGCAGTCCAATCGTTACCATGGAGTGGCTTCCGGAAAATGTCTATCTAGATTGTCGTTTCATGGTTCATAGACCCAAGGAGAGAGAGATGGGAAGTCTCGGTCGAGTTATTGGGTTAAATCGGACCAAGAGGGTAGAATAGAAAGGACTTTTTTAACTGAAAAATCACTGTAACTTCCTTGATATTCAAAATAATGCATCTTTTTAAAGTTATTGCACCTCCTAAGGGTAGTACCAACAACTTATTTTAAAATAAGGTAACAGTCATTTGTTCAAGGGAAAGATAAAATAAGGGTTTAAGAACAAAATAGGAATAACTCTCTTAGTAGGCACAGTATCAAATCCGTCAGAGTTGCTGTAAGCTTTCTTACTAATATTCAAAACATTTACAATGTTTGATACAACCAACCCATACAGCTAAGGAAGACCAAAATGACGTTGCAAAATTAAATAATGTATTACTCTCTAAGTAAACACTAGATCGAGTTTCTTTAAAATGTTTGTAAATCTTCTTAATATTACCAAAATCTTTTGCCTGGGATTCATTATTGATAACTGCTGCAAGGGTGAATACATTTGTTCAAGCTTATAGAAACTTCGAAATAAACGGAAGTAAATACGAACTTCGACATCTACCTCCAACTGAAGGAAAAGCGGAAACTTATCTTTAGATGGATATAAACTAAAAATAATTAACAGTTAAAAAAACTATTTCAAATATTAAATTTGTAAACACAAATTATAAAGTAATGAACTTGGAGATAAATACAACGCAAAATAAAAAAAATCCAACTGAAAAACATAAGAAGAAACAAAAGACTAAACCTTCACATCATAAAAACAAAGTAACATTTTCTAGTTGAAGGAGAAATTGTAGGAATTATTTTAATGTATGTGGCGTATTTGGACACGTATGTTTAACACGACCCCGGAAAGCTCTATTAGCTGTACCTATAGGATGGGCAAGACGTCCCCGTTGTCGTGACTTAAAATTTCACCTTCACTTTATGGTAAATTTTGTGTTTCAGGTTAATGCAATAAAACATGTAAGAAAACTGCTGAGCAACTAAATAAAGCCAAAAAACGTGTACTTTATTTTATGTGGTAATGTTTTTGTTAGTTTATTGTTGTTTCATTTTACACCCAAAGTTTCGTTATACAAGTTAATTATGGTATTTAGTTTTTCTTGTTAACTAACTTTTGAACCACGATTTGAAATAGTTTTATTTCTTTTGTTACTTATTTTAGTCGCAACTGTATTTATTGCTTGCTCTTTATTTGTTAAGATTGTCCAGATTGTATTACCAATAACTAAATGTTAATTGCCGTTATGATCTACCTTATTCTGTTTGTAAGTGTGTGTGGGGGGGGGGGGTGTTTTACGTATGAGGGAATTGCATACTTCCTACTATACCAAGCGAAGAAGATAGATAACTAGTGGATATTTAAGATTTTGAACAAAAGAACATTTACATTTACATTTAATATACATATAAATGTTAACTTCAGTTACCACAAAACTAATGATCAATTTGTGAAAACTGTAATTTTTAGATTATTATTACTGTATATGAAGAGCAAAGTATATTACATTTCTTATCTACATTGGATTTTTTTATTTGTAATGTTTACCATCCTACTACAACTCTAAACAAAATCATAGAGCACAATATTAAACGTTTGGTTTAGTGTCAAACTTCATGATTTTGTAATAATTGATTTGATAAAGCTTTTCGTTCCACTAAGCAAAATTTTTATCACTGATATTTTTCTCACTAAAAAGTAATCCAAAATGGTTACCTTTTACCAGAACAATCAGGTAAATAAAAATATATTGAAATTAAATATATTGTGTAAAACAAATTGTGATTAAGTTTACTGAGAACTTTTACTAGTTCCTTTGTGTGTTTTAAATCAAAATAACTGTATTTTCTCCTTCGAAACAAACTACTGAACGTGTTTTTTTTTTTTAAGACTTGATAAAAACTATTTTAATCCACAGTTAAACTGCGTCAGCTCTTGTTGAAATCCCTTTGGGATTTTTGCAAAAGAAATCATAAGAAATAAAATTTAATAATTGCATTTAATATTAATAAAATACAAATTAATTTAATTGGCATTACTAACAAAGACTTAGAATCGGGACGTGGAATAATGAGCAAATTCATCTCTTTGCTGATTCGCTGACGGGTAAAGTCAAAGCCAGTTTCCCAGTGTCCGATCAATATTGTTTACATACTTTATACCCATTTACTTGATTGCACAAATATTATGGTGTTATGTTGCTAGATTCGGTAACTGCATTCTGGGATACAACTTTGAAGTGTGTTATCAGCCTTTGCGTGACAAAATTATCCATCTTAAAAAATAATTTACATTATCTACTAGATAATGATGAATTCTACTTTCATAGTGTGTTTTGAGATGCTGATAGAAAATCAGACGAGGAGAAACAGGAAATTCAATATCATTTAATTGCGTTGATTTTTTGTTAATTTTGCCTTTTTTAAACTGAAATGTGGTACAATCTTAATTTAGTTTATATAGTATCTCCTTTAGTAAAACCATTTACTTACAAAAAACCTATTTAACTATCTTGATTATATATAGTCAACATTTACAACTCAATAGTCATATTTAAAGTATTACATTTTACCACAAATTTAATATAAATATGTGTTTTTTTTTTTTTTTTTTTTTGAGGAATCAAATAAATTTCCTTGCAGTCACTCTGAAAACCAGTCTAAATTTGCATACAGTATTTTATACCCTTCATTATAATTATAAACGCAATGAAAGTGCCACAAAGCCAGTGTTCTCAAGAGGTTATTATTTATCAAATTAAAACTGTTCTTGTAAGGAAACCGAAATATAAAGCGTGTCACCATACCCGTGTGTTACGTGTACTTACGAACATTACCTTTCTTGTTGATTATTTTAATTATTTTGTAATTTTTCTTTTTTAAGCATTAAGTTTGTAATTCAAACTCGTAAAACTTTCCTTCTATTGATACCCCTTTTAAATCGTTTAGTTCGTAAACAGATAGCGCGCGAATTGTAACAATTGTTTAAATACTTCTTCACTTCATTTTTTTGGTATTGAAATAATGCGTGGTATGTTGTAATTATTTTGTCAATCTTTTAGGAAAGTTAATCTGTTTACGGTAGGCGGCCTTTTTATTGTTGAATGTACAGCATTATGGTAAGGTCATTATATCCGTACTACATCAATGTATTTATACTTGTTTTTAAAAGTGAGATAACACCACATTCTACTCTTTAGAGTTCGACTAAAACTGTCAACTACTGCAGCTTTTACTCTAGGATTCCTTGTTTTACAGTCTTATTCAACGAGACAGGACTGTCTTATGTTTTGTACAGGATTATATCATTGTCTTGAAAATATTTTCGAACTAATGGTGAAATAAATTCTGTTCACTGTCTGTTTGTATAAATTGTGGTTTCCTATTATATGTTATAACTAGCTGGCAAGATCCGGTTTTGCACGGATAGACAAATCAAAGTTATATAAGAATAAGTATATTATACTATGTATTTCTTATGGGGATTTTTGGTAACTTTGACCCCCCAAACCCCCACTAAAATTTCGAATTAAAAAAAAAACCTTTCTTAGCTAGCACCTAGGGGCCCTAGAGTAAGATACATACCAAATTTCATTCCAATCCGTTCAGTAGTTTTAGAGAAATCGTGATTTAGTAACTTTGACCACCCAAACTCCTCCTAAAATTTCGAATTTTTTTAAAACCTTTCTTAGTGAGTACTTATGGCCTTAGAGGAAGCTGTATACCAAATTTCGTTCCAATCCGTTCAGTAGTTTTTGAGAAATCGTGATCGGTGAGTCAGTGGATTTGGCTTTTATATATACAGATATAAAATTAGTTAATGCGGTTATTTCACTAATTAGTTCCTACACAAACCCTTTATTGACTGGGCTATTAGTAATCTTCAAAACTAAATTCAACTTATAACGACCAAAACATGGCACGCTTGTTTTACCAGGTATCCTTTTATCGAGTGGGTTTTTTAAGTAAATAATGTAATGAGCGTAAAAGGGAAATATCTCTTTGTCCTTTTCCTAGATGGAAAATACGCTAATGTTTCTACGGTGAAAACCTTTTTTAAATATATCTGCAACACTACTATTTGATTCCCTCACTAAATCGTCTAGATTGGTTGATTTACAGTCGACGGGATTCATGCCTAGTAAACCTGCTTGATGCATAATTTATATACAGTTAATATTATAAGATTGCTGCCACACCGCAAAATGCGTATATATATTTAAACTTGATATTACATAACAAAGACAAGTTTATATAACAAATTACGATTTCCCGTAGGGCCAGACTGCAGCACATAAGAATTGAAGTAAAGTTTCCATTATTTCAACTGGTGTATTTAGTTTTATTCTATATATTTTATAATTTAAAAATCACGCTCGTGACGTAAGTTCACACTCGATTCCACGTTCACTGTGCAGTACAATAGAGCCCTGGTGTTACGGGAGAATAGACGTGCTACTACCATTACAGCGAACACCACGTGTATTGTCATGCGGGTTGCGTCAACTGACCGAGCGTTGCATGGGAGTTGATGTTTTTTAGTTGGCTATTATCGCTGAGTCTGTCGTAAGGATAACATGGCTTATGGGCGCTCTGTACTGCAAGGTGAACGTGGAATCCAGTGTACAACTGCACTTTGATCGTTCCGAGTGCAAATTTTACATTTAAAATAGTTTTAAAATCGTGTGGTTGACGTTTTTCCCCAATCTCTGGTTTACTTTGATCGATATAAATTGCTCTGAAAGGCTTCAACTAATTATTTACATAACTATCTCTTATATTTGTTCATTTTCCTTGTTCACTTACTTTGTTGGCACAATGGACCAAATTTTTGCCTATATCTTGTCAGTGGCCCCTATGGGGCCCACACACGATCAGTTAAACTGCACAGTTTATCCCGTGTGCATAAGCTTAGGAAACTGCGCAGTTCACGCAGAGTTTAGGTCTGCGCGAGAGACTCTACTTTGTACACAACACACAGTTCTCACAACTGTGCAGTTTTATTTGCACATATAAACTACGCAGATAAACTGATCATGTGTGGGCCCCTTTAGACTGTTTACTTATCTTTGTTTACCATCTGACTGAACCAATTATGGTCATTACTAACTGCTCTCTTATTTATATACAATAGTGGAACAGTTTTGGAAGAAAGTTTTTAATAAAATATTAAATTAAACAAGTGGGACGCCGACGGGCCAGTAAAGACCATATTTTGTGAAATAACAAACAAATTATATGCAAATTATTTACTAGGTGGAGTTTACAAAATTTCTCCTTTCGATATTTTATAGCCCTTATGATTGCCTATCCAACGATATCTATATCACTTCTCTACGACTTGGCATTCATGAGATAGAGTGCATTATGTAAATGGGCGTTTTTTCCACCTAGCTCCTTCACCCTAATAATAACCCCCTCACTTTATCAGACATTCCTATCCTAAGTTTTGATGAGAAATTCAAAAATGGTGTCAAAGTGAATATACCCCAAAATTTGAAAAAATTTGGGAGTCAATTGGGGGTCTTTACTGGTAATAAGTAATATGAGTTTTACTTTTTATTTTATTACTTTTATAGTAGGACCAGTTTCTTTCCATAATAGCTGTTAAAATATAGAATAAATTATGTATTTATTCGAACAACCAAAACTGGAATTCATTAACTGGTGTACATACAACCCATTAGACGTATTTTCCGTATAGATGTGACTAGTATTAGACATAATAACCCTTCCTGCTTCCACAAATGTATACAACATTTTCAGTCTGAAATATATTTCATGACTCAAACAACATTGTTCTTTTCGTTTTAGTTAAACTTCAAAAACTTTTTTCACAAATCGTTTTCAAATTATTCCATGAGTTCGTTCAGACCTGCGCACTAACCCACACTTACCACGTGCTTCTTTGTTTTGTTCCGTTACCGTGGTAACTCGTACAGGATCAATGGATTCCAGTAGCTAATTATACGAACATTTCACACGCAATTTGTACAAGTGCCATACAGTTCCTCAGTTATAATATACGTTGGGCTTTATGTTTTCTAAATCCAACAATGAACTCTGTAATATTAAATATATCAGAAGGGGGTTTTTGTTTTATAAAAGTTGTAACAACCAGTACCTCTAAAGTGTTTTTATATTAAACTTTTGAAACATTTACATATTAGTTACGGAACGGCGTAAACTAAATGTAAAATTTTGTAAAACTAAACTTAAGATATAGTATTTTGTGACTTAATTTACTGTCATGTATTGTTTTTGTAACTTATTTAATGTTTTGTATTGAGCCTTTTTTTAGTTAAACAGTTATCAATACTAGTGATATACGACCAGCTCATAATCATTGGCATCAAGGTTAAAACGAATAATATTATTCTAGGTTTTAACTGTAATTTTCTTACAAATAAAAGACAAAAAAGAATAAACCGAAGTTTCAATTATCAAAGTCTCTTTCTCCTTTGTTTTTCGTGGAATATCTACCACAGAATGTTAATAGATTATTGGGAAAATCAAAGAGGCCATTATTCTGATGAGCCTGTAAAAAACAGACTTTGTAGTTAGTAAAGTTACAAAAACCAAAATAGTGGTGGTGATATTATATAATTGTGTGTAATTTTGTGTGCAAAAGAGCATATAAAAATGTTCTCCTTACTTTGGAAACTTTAGGAAAGTGTTCGTATATTTATTTCAGAACTTAAAACACATTTGTTTCTATTTCATAGATTAGATTAGATGCCTAAGGAGTACACGTAAATCTTAGGTTTATTGTGACCCTGTATCTCTTGCGACTCTTAAATGGTTCACAGAGTCGACAGTTTGGGTTTCCGTCTAAAACGCCAACTGTTGGTTGCTAGATGTTTCCTGGAGTTATCATTTCCAGTAATGAGTGCTTCTATTTAATAACTATAGTATCTTCGAAGGAAAATAATTTTTTTGAAGCCTTGAACCAGTTTCGTACAAATATTTAAAATAACGTAACTTTTAAACTTGCATTATACATTATTTGGACATTATAAGTTCTTTAACGACAATTTTTAGCTTTTTGCATAATTTTCAAATGTTAGAATTAATTAAATCAAATATTAAACTTATTTCGCGATCATCTGTATCCTAGCTATAGATAAAATGCTATTTTTGTTGCAATTATTGTGTACAACATTTGGGTTTAAAGACTCAAATTTGGCTATAGGTAAAAAATGGAAGTATGGATCAGGGGTAACACTTTTCGTGCACATTTTTCAGTAATACAGATTAGCTGGATTACTCAATAAAAATCTTGTTGGACAGAAGAAAACTGTTTTTTTTTTTTTTAATACAAGATTTATATTAGCTAAAACCGAATAATCGAGTGCAAATATTTGATCAATAGATACGTGAACTGTTATAAAAATTCCCACCAATAAAAAATTGTTGAACTAAAAATTTATCAAAAACACTGGATAAACGAACATCAGGTTTATTGTCGTAAAGAAATTGTGGTGGTTTTCAAATTTCCAAAACTGGGAATGTCTATATTTTTTAAATTGTTTTTATTTATCAGAAGAACGCAAGAGTTGAACACAATTTAAATAAAAGTTATAGAAGGTTACTGAGCTAATACAAATTATAATTCAAAAAATCCACCTGCATCTAGTATATTGATAGTTGATGCGTCTAAATCGATTGTACGTGTACACGTAATGCAATTGCTGGTTAAATAAACAGTATGATCAATGGTGAATCGTAATTACCAGCCAATTTAACTTAATAATCCTAAACAGTTAATAATGCAAAGTGGGCAAATGGTAAACACCTTGAAATTATTGACCGTGGGACTCCACCCTGTCATCGTTATGCGACTCGGTTTTCCGATATTGTAGTAATATGTTTTCCCTACAGTAATTCAACTTCTAAACGTTTTTCGTGATAACTTTCTTTGACGACCGTTTTATGTATTTAAAAAAAACAGAATGTTTTATCAGCTTATATGCCTCAATGAATGGAGCGCTCTAATTTCTGGTGAGAGCTGGTTTGCCACAACTGGAGTTGTTGGCAAAAGAGAGACATGCAATTTACTTTTTAAACGCAAGTTTCGGCCACACATGACAGTTAGGAAAAAAAGCTATGATGGTAGAAGAGACGGGGGACGAAGCAAGGGGTAATAATTATTAACAAAAGCATTATCTGGGCACGGATATCATATGATGCGATTTAAAATCATTGCAGTAATCCGTGGGGTGACGCTGGGTTTACACTGTTTGAATGCTATGCATGGACTGACTGGGAATGAGTAACACAGTAGGAGAGGAAATTACGGCAGACAGCATAAGTATGTACTCATTTCGGAGGGAAAATTAAGCAAGATCATAAATCAAGTTATAAAGACCAAACACGAAGCGAAACATCTCAAACTCCGTACTAAGAACCACAGACCGATAATAGTCTACAGAAAAGGCAAGTTTCCCAAATTTTTCTATGTGATGTTAAGAGACGAAAAATAGTTCCGCACGTGACATTAACACTTTGAGTTTAAAAAGAGGTTAGGGTTTAGTGGTGAACCAAATTAATGGAAGCCACACGCACCGCGAGACTGGTTTTCTGATGGTGTTTAATGCTTTCCTTGCTCTATACATAATTCAGAATAATTTGGTTCTGAAATTATTTGGTCTCTGTTAGCCAAGTTGGTAATTTTAGAGATATTTAGTATTACATATATCTGCCGTCATTTAAAAATTTGCAATGATAAAATTTTAATTTTTGGTTTCTACTTGTAAAAAGAAACATAAAACTAGGTATACAAAATTTTGGCTCTAAATCTTAATAATTTTTAAGTTGTCGATCAAACAGAATCTTTTTCATGTGTATCATAGGCACCTTTTCCTTTAAAACTGTATGCCCTAAATTACTTTCACTAAGTTAAGACTTAGGCCTGTATATTATTAAATACCCAGTAGATATTACATTCATTTTTAATGACGAACTTTAATATAAACTCTACAAACTTAATTTTGGATTAGAATTAGGGATATTTTTTCATTTACCATTTGTAATTTCAAATACTTTTATTAAAAATTGTTAACACATAATAGTTTAAGCCTTGTTGATCTTACTACACTGTATTGTTTACTATACATTATTTTTAAAGTGTTGTTAGGTTTTAAAATTAATTTCAATATATGTAAATGTATTTACTTACGATTTCAATATCCGGAGGTAATGGAAGCGTTAACAAAGTTTTGTTTTGCCAACAACTCAGTTTAGTTTTAGCAAAAGTTGCAATAGAGCTTACGTAATTATATCTTATAGTTTAGTAGTATCGCGTACATTCATTATAACTTGCGAAATTTAATTAACAAACAATATTATGATACTGCTTAAATGGATTACAAATCATTTTAAAACTTTGGAGTTGGATAGTTAATGTTAAAACTCAAACAGTTTAAATTCAAATCTCATTTAATTTTACCAAGTAGGTGGATTTTATTAAGAAATAAGCTAAAAATGTGATTATCGAAATAATAAAACTTTCATTTAGTTAAAAAAAGGCGCTGAGCACACTCTTTTAAAAATAATAATAATGTATTAAAAACTACATAATTTAAATTATAATCTTACTAAGGAAGATACTTGCGTGCTTTGCATGGCGCAATATTATATTGATCTCCACATGATAATTGATAAGTTCTTTTAAATAACAGGAGGATTAATCATAACATAAAACCGAAAATAGTAAATAATATTAAATATCTCAATGAAAGTATTAAATCTAGTTATGTGTTACAATAAAAGTTTTAAATAGTAACAATAATCATGACTTAGGTCTATTCCTAAACAAACACGTAAACTACAAAATGTTTTCCTCTACTGATTGAAGTGAGATTTAGAAACAGCATATATGGAAGTTTAGGTATTCGAAATAGCTGATTATTATACAAACATTGTACTATGCATTTAAAATTAACATATTTCACTTTATACATTATTTAAAGGGCTACAATTTGTTTTCATATTGGTCGTAGGCTATATTTCCTTGATGTAATAAACTTTAGGTTTTATGCAATTTTAAACTAACCAGTTCAAATTATAATATGTAAGCTTATTCAAACCCCCGAATTTGATTCAGTTAGTTGATCTTTAGGCCCGCCGCACATTTAACTCAGCACACGCCCAGCCTACCTGTGGGCTTTCTGTGAAATACAGTTTCAAGTGATACGGCGCATATTGAACCCACACCAAGGCCAGCCCAGTTTGACTTTTGCAACGCGTTGGTTCGTTTGCAAGAGTCAATAAAGGTTTCGTGTCGCATCTAATTAGCGGAAAGCTGAAATCTTGCAGGTTGTTAGTATACAAAGTATACACTAAGAAAACACAAAGTCCCGACCACCACCCCTCTTGCTTTCTCCCCCACCCCCTCCGGAACCTTGCAAGAGCATGTATGATAAAAGTCATC
>JAGFPH010000544.1:453211-464483 GCA_018207615.1 Philaenus spumarius
AAAATTTGAAATCTACCAGTGTAGCATTTTTAACTGCCATATTCCCCAGTTGCCTTGGCACATTGCCGAGAGTTATTTTGATATTCAATTTGATGTTTAATTTCACTGTTTAGTTATTATTATAACCAGTTATTTATTATTATATTGTGACTGTATTTTTATCCATTTATTGAGTATTTACAAGATTAAATTTTGTTTAAAAATTGAGCAGTTCATCAAGGAATGAGGTTTTTACACTTTTAAATATTCATTTATATTCTTTAAGGTTCATTCCACGCTCAATAAACAACACTTAACGTTTTTCAATAAAAAAATATGGCGATTTTGCCAATAAGAAGGTTTTTTTATTAAAAAGAATTTATAATTTTTTTATTGGTTAACATTTTTTATCTCGACGAAAAATTAAGTTTCTATGTTAATTATTTCTTTCGCTTTATTTTTGTCAATTTTCTAAATTAATTTGTTATAAAAAAAATATGTTTTGTATAATAATGGCAGCCGTATTGAATTTCTCATATTAAAATGATTGTTTATGATTTATCCAATTAATTTATAATAATATCAAGTTAAACATCTGTCTTTTTCCCTTTTCCCGGCTTTTTTTAAAACATTTTAAAAAAGTTTGACCAAATTGCGGCCGTATTGGATTAGCCATTTTGAATTTTAAATTTTTGACTTAAAATTCGGATTTAGCACCATCAAAAACATATTTGTATACATTTTGGTTAAAAAATTTAAGCAATTCGCTTAAATTAATCAATTTGTTTAAAGAAAAATACATTTTGTTAAATTTTCCTAAATAATTAATAAGCAAACTCCAACCAATGTCTTTTGGACAACTTTTTATCTGAAGCCATTTATAAGATAAATCAAAAGACTTTATTCAAATACAAGCTATACTTATTTTTTTATAAAATGGTTCATAATTTGGTGCTATAACGACTCCCCTATAGATTTTAGACTTGTGGTGTTAAAATGAATCATCAGTAGTGCCCTCTCTGAACTTTGCTACTCAACGGAACCTTGTGCGCTATTGAAAGACATTTTTAATTTTTCTCGGATTAAAAAAGCTTGTCTTGAACTTCTAGTGCGATTATGTTGTAAAGGAACTAAATTAGAATCACTGTGACTGTCATAAGGTTGTCTCCCCGTAATGTCGTTTTTTTTTTATTCGTGCACTTCGTTGAACTGCATTCAGTTGAGCCGGAAAGAACCACTAAATACTCTACAACTTCCTCAGACACCAAAAACTCTCATTGAATACTTCAAGGAACTCCTTATATTTTTTTTTGCCTTTTTCTTAATAACGAATACAATAAAAAAATGTCCTTAGTTTCTAAACTGATGAGGATTTGACGGACGAAAAGACACCATCGTTGCTGCCCTGAGCTGAGTTCAATATACGGTACCGTTAAAAAACGTGGATTTGTAGTGGAATGTGTTGGAAATGGACGTGTGCTGTCCGTGGGCTGGGGGGGCCATGGCTACTCGGAAAGTGTTGATGACCTAAACTTCTAAGCTGTTTTAGAAAAATGAGTAGGTATCGTTAGCAGTAACTTGAGGAGCAAAATATGTGAAAGTCGAGTTGAAGGGAAATGGCGAAAACTGGACTGCGTGCGATGAGCAGTTTTTGTATAGTTTCCTTCTTTTCCCTTGTGTTTTAAAGAATTCATGTACAATACGTTTAGGTACATTAATAGCCTAACTTATCGTGCTAATACATTATATTGAATATAACATAGGCTAGCGTATTTGGTACTTTAATTTTCGGTATTTGTGTTCACGGATGGTTTTATGTATTTTGATTCGTCTCTTTAGAAATAAAACCTGAACACAAAATCTCACAACAAATATGTTTACTAACTTCAAACGCGAAATACTAACACACAGTAGGAAATACTAACAGTTGACACACTGTTAGGTTAGTTATAGTTTGATTTCTGTAGTCCGTACATCACTGAGGATGGCGATATTGTCGTTGAAACTTGTTGTGGTAAGGTTTTATTTTATCTAGTTACTTTCTTACAAGTCAAGCTCTATAGTTATTTAATAATATTGGCAATTAAAATAAAAAGTTCCCACGTTATAACGTAGATACTCTGTTTCACTCTTTACTCTTCTTGACTTCTTTAACTAATCAATTCAGAGTTTCTTGATTATGTAGAATTGAGTACTGAACTCAGTGCAATAGGTATCACAAAATTTGGTGTTTCGCCCGATTTTAAATAAGTAAAATTTTTAATGCAAACTAGGACATCTCGATATTGGCTAGATGATGTGCCGTTTCTTATTTATAGACAGATTGTTGATGACTAATAAAACAAGTCAGACCAAAAGCAAGCAGTGTCGTAAGTGGTCTTAGACCAATTAAATTGCTTGAATTGTAACAATTTGGACAAAATGTTTCGTTATTCGAAGTAGTAAACAAATAGTATTCATAAAAGTTGTGGTTCTTTACTATAAACAGTATTTGTGTTTACTAACGGTACCAGTTAGGCAAAATATAAACATGCAATAATGGAAACAATCGTGTATCAAGTTATAATATAAATGCTGGCGTAGCCTGTAAAACGTTTTATAATTTCAGAGTTATGATGAATAATAAAATTTAAATACTTCGTTAATGAACTCAAATGTCCTCTCATATAGTAATCTTGTGGTTTTTGCAGCTGATTTATCACCATTTTTTTAACCATGTTAGACTATTTGTTAGAGTGAGTGAATTGATGTACATTACGTTTATCATCTTCCAGGCCAAGTTTAATATGCATTACTACAATCAAGTCTAAACAAAACGAATATGCTGTCTGTTGGACAGGTCAATGAACTTTGATAATTTTACAATTACAGTTACTATAGAAAATGCATTAGTTACTTAGCATTGGTTAAATGTATTACTGGGTCATTAATAAGAGAAACTGTTTGCATTGGAAAGCTGTTATTATAGGTCAGGAAAGCTGGTTTTAGTAACTCATTGGATGACATGATGGCATATATGGGATGCAATTAAATTAAGATTCACTGTGTAAAAATAATACTTCGTTTGGTCTGTCATTACTTCTGTAGTTATTGTATCTCCTTGTACCGACAGTACTTTTTATTTAAATGGAATTTACTGCGCAAGTCTTTAGTTCTTGGACATTAAAAAAATAAAACATATGTTATAGAGGAGGAATTCAACCATTCAATACAATACAAATGAATCACAAATATCAGGTTTGCTTCGTAATCAATCATTGTCGGGTAACGAAGCTAAAATGCATTAACAAAAAAACTAATGTTTTTGGAATTAATCGTACAGTATTAGTAATTCCATAATCACTGTACTCGGTGATAATTAATTCAATGTGATTAATTTGATTTTGATTACGAACTGAATTTACGTGAAAATGTACTTCAATAAAACTAAACTTATGTAAATGAAAACTTTTTGTACTGTTTCACAAATCTTCATTTGTTTCACAGTACAAAAAGTTTTCATTTATTTATTTATAATGGAATTTCACCAAGAACCAACGGTCGTTAGTATAAATAGTTCTAAACTTATGTTTTACTATGCCAAAGCCAGAAAAACTGAAACCAATAAGAACTAAAATATCTGTTTTCCTTAAAAAGTTTCGGTCGATGGAAGGATCTGTTTGTGTATTTCAGTTCTGTTCAGTAAGGTACTTTAGGTTATTTGTTAATATTGTTTGTGTGATAATTTTATTTTTCAATAATTTAAAAAATAAATTGATTAATTTCGGTTTAGTTATTGCCCGCATGAAAGCAGTTATAAACATTGGCATATGAACGGAGCCCATAATTTAGTTAAGTTAGTTCAATGTTTAGTTTGGTGAAAAGCGTACTTTAACACGGAGTTTACACGAATCAAGTTTTTTCAGTAACTACAAAATCGATTTACTGATTACGATCTAAACAGCAATGAAACCTGCTTTTAACTATCTCTTCAATTTACTTGTTTGAATGCGAATCGACAAGTTTCTACCTTTGAGTTGTATTCAACCGAAATCCCTCTTTCTACTTTTATACGAAATATTTTACTTTGAAAGAAACTCGACAAATTTAAATTCTGACTTTTTAATAGATTGATTTCAGTGTCCGGAAATATCTTATGTCGTCAATCATTTAAAAGTACACTTTACATTTTCTTTGAACTCGTTTCGAATGTACACACTGTCCATTTTGTGGTATTTAATTTAGACAACTAACTGTAAATTTCGATTTTTACAATTCTCAACATTTATTTCTGTATCCTCAAATTACTTGACTGTGTTCATTAATGTTTATTTCATGTAAACTGTACTTAAGATTAAGTTGTATAGTATAAAACCCATTTACTTTTAACTGTAAAAGTATTACAACAATAATTATAATCCCCAACATAAAAGTTGAGAGGTGCGTGGAAACACATTTATTGCTCATTAACGTTTTTTAAGCTTTATAAAACAGTGTAAACATTTTGGAAGTATGTAAGGACAATGCATTGATTACAAACTCATCGATTCCGCTGTAAAAACTTATTGTATAGAATAACGTTAATATTTAAAAACCTGTTAATACCTGTTGTTTGTTTCTTCGCAGGTACGCCTGAGACTGCTTTTATCGTAAACCGTGAGTAAGTCATTTAAATGTATAACTGTAATACATATTTTTCCCTGGTCTATATATTTGTCACAGTTAGAAGGACGGTCGATGTAATAGTTTTTCTTTGAATGTGTGAATTTTATCACTGGCATTTGAGGATGTTTCGATCTTTAATATCGTGGCTGAAACATCAACTGACTATCCTCTTATATCACAATTATTATGTTGATACTTTAGTCTGAGTAAATTTAAGTTGTTACTTAATCAATAAGTGAACAATATGATATTATTTAGGTTATTTTTTCCACGCGGAGTTTTTTAAATTAATGTTTTAAATACGCTCAGTAGAACAAATCATAATTGGATTAAATCAATATTGTTCTCTATTCAGTTCGGTTAACATTGTTTAAGCCTTTTAACGGTTGTATTTTTAAAGTTCTGTAAAATCTTGTAATACTCTTTTATTTTATATTCAGCATTCAGTCACACTGTCACAAGTTTTATGATTTGAATAAGAATCTGGTTCGGTTTGGATTTAGAGGAGATTGAGAGTCTAAACTTTTAATGTAAATAAATTGACATTGGAAATAAAATCCAAGCTATGATCATGCTAAGTAACATTAAATCTTGTTATTCAATGAATAAAAATAATAAGCAAATGCTTATCTTCTGTGATATTCTTCATGTGCTGGAAATTTCAATCATTTTTTTGTTCATCATTTACTAGCGCCTTCTAATAAATTTTAAGGTTGTTCCAGCCCATACTTGAAGGTTATAAAAAGTTGCACATAAGTCGCAGTTTAATTAATCTGACTAGAAAAAATTTGAAAATGATTCTTGCACACAAATGTTCTTTGAGCAGGATACTTTTCTTTAAGTAAGTTATCACTTTTGATGGAATTACATATAAAATGAAAAACTCTTGTTATAATAGTGTTAAATTGTAATAGGTAATTTAATTGTAATACCAATTTTAGCATGTCATGAGTAGTTTAGTAAATAAATTTAAGGTGTCATCTGTATTTTAGGAAACAATTACTACTCAAGTTTTAAAAAGAGAAATGTACAAAATGAGTTGATCTGTTATGCGGATTATTTGATTTAAGTTTAAAGTGTTTCAAAATAGACTTCATAGGCAACAGCTACAGCAAGTTATAGCAATCCTTAAGGCTGGATGTAAGTGAAACTTTTATTCATTATAAATCTAAAAATAATCTTGTATTAAAGCAAATGCTGAACAGCCTTTTGCTTACTAGTATTTGCTTATAGCCATTTGCCTTTATTTGTACTTATCAGAGTCATTCATTCTTCTTGTAAAGGGGCTGTTTCTAATATTGGGATATTGTCTTACTAGGTTATTTTTGTAATGTTATTTTTATAAATTATTTATTATGATTGTGTAATAAATTAATTATTACCTGAGTAATTGTATTGCATTAAGTTTTTTAATAGAGCACCTGTCGTTTGCGGTTTTTTCTGTTGTTACAGTTATACATATAATAATTCGTATATGTTACACTCCTTATAAAGAAGGAGTGTATGTTACTTTATACTGCCATTGTTTGTGATTCAATGTATTTTTTTTTAGGTTTTTTGTGAAAGGCAATCAAAAATATGTACCATTTTTCTTCTTTAAACATAAATATAATATTATCATAATTTATTTCAAATACAAAATAAACATGATTTCTGCGTACTTATCACTTTATTTACTGAAAGAAAGTCATTTAGATAAACTGTTTCGACAAAAGCTTTGTTGTAATGAAAAATATTGTTTAAAGTTCGCTTTATAAAAGTTCAAAGATAAATGACCTAACGTTCTTCCTGCCTTATCGCAAAGTTTTGACGTTCATCCGGACAACTTTGTATACTAAATTTAAATCTTTATTCATCACGCAAATAATTAAACTGAGTTTAAGTTCGTTGGAAAATTATTTCCAAATGACGAAATTGAATACTTTTTAATTGGTTTTCATGTTACATAGTTACTTCATGGTCCTCGTACACTGCAGTCAATAAACCAGTACACAAACAGTGGCAAATTAAAAAAAATCTAGTCATAATATTATATTGAATTTATTTGATGTTTATATTACCTAATTTATATTTTATAATGTGATTAATTATTTCTTGCGTTGTTATATTTTACAATTTACATACTCCATGGCTTTATTACAAAATGAAGTCAGTAAATGTTCTTTCAGAACAAAGCTTTCAGTTAAAACTTCATTAGCAACTTCAATATAACTACGAAAGTTCAGGAGCTCGATAGCAATTCCCTTTCTAATCAAAAACTGTCTGTAGCGTGTATCTCTGAACAGATTGTTTGATTTCCCAATAAAGTAAGAAAACCCCGAAGACACATATATTGCTAAACTTTATATTTCAAGGCAAATATTCTGAAGTTAAATTAAAGTGTGAAAATATCAATTAATTTTCTTAAATATAAATAAACTGTTTCCTATTTATCTAAGCAACTTTATATCATTATTATTTGCAATCCGTTGGCAACAATTAAATGTTAATCATTAGACCCAGTCATATATAGTTTAGCTTTAATGACCAATAAAAGTCAATGAAACAGCTGATCCAAAAATATTACACTATAAACAATGAACATTTAGAAATATTCCAATGTCAGTAAAACAGATAGGACTGTAAATCTGAAATTAACTTTAGTATGTTTTTGTGTTTAAAGCTATACAGTGTTACAAGTTATTCATAACGCCCTGTTACCACAGCAACATCCCTATTAGCCATTCTTTCTCTATAGCTAATGGAGTATGTACATGTATGTATCTTAGACATTACTAAATAAACGGTACCAGATAACTGCCACATACTTTCTCCCGGTTGAAACTTTATACCTTCCCAAGAGTAGCATAGGAGGTGGTTATTTAGAATTGCAAAAGTAGGAAAATGTTACCATGGAAAATATTAGATGCATGTAACACACATCCATATTATATTATTGTATTATATTATTATAATTATTTAAACTATTCAATCGATTTCGAAAAAATTTGCACCATACATGTCAATTAGGCCTGTATAGATTCACGAAAAAAGGTTTTGAATAACAACCCCCTTTTTGACCAAAAACCTCCAAAAATCAGTTATTATTATTATTACCTAAAAGAGAATTTTTAGAAAGATGCTGTTTTTTTTCATGTAGTAGGGTACATTAAGGGCTACAAATAAGCCAAATTTTAACAAAATCGTTAGAGCCGTTTTTGAGAAATTTTGGTTTTTCTCGTTTTTTAGCCATTTTTGGGGGGTAAAACGCCTTAAAAATCCAAAATTTAAAAAAATGAAAACGAATGCCTGGAGATATTCCAGAACTACACCTACATAAGAAATTTCATCAAAATCGGACCGTTAGTATGGTCTCCAGATCTGTACACATCCCAACAGACACACAGACACACGGACAGACGTCACAAAAAAACACTTTTTTGGGTTCAGGGAGCACCAAAACAAATAATTCCACTAAAAATATTTTTGGGTTCAGGGAGCACCAACACAGATAATTCTACTAAAAATTCAAATTCGAAAATTTTGATGAAAACAATACTTTCTACATACTACGTATAGGGTGGAGAAAGTAAAAACAAAATAATTAATTACTTCAAAGTTAATTACGTTCAACCGTTTAAAAATTATCTTGAATTCAAAATAAAAATAATATAGTAAACTAAAAAAGTGCATGAGGTGACCCAAATGAAGTAGTAAGTAAAAAAATAATTACTCTCTATATAGATCAATGCATACTCAAATTTCTTTGTGGATCCTAAACATTACAAAAATCTTTTGCCTTAGACGTTCTTTGGTAACTGCTACCATTAGAGCAAAGTCTGAATAAATTTATCGAATGCTTAACTTAAATTGAGTAACTTTGAAATTAGCTCCTGTAGACCTGTGTATTGTGTCCGCCATGTCGTTCTTATAAAATCTGAGTTTTTGCAGACTTTTCAACATTGTGTAGGTTATAAAAAATTATTTTAAAACATTAATTACATAATTGAATTTGTCATTTTTGTCAGTACATAGTAATTGTAAAATATAATTTTTGTATTGTTTCCTTATAAGCAGTTAAATCAACAATAGCTTTTTGGCGCAATTTAAAACGACCCTATAGTACAAAACCCTAAAAATGCGAGTTTTATTAGACTCGATAGATTTCTATATATAACTTGTAGCATGTGTTTACCCCCACAATGCATTGCATCATAAACTTCTGTTTTATTGTTTCATCTCTAAGCCTATAACTCCTTTGACATACAAAAGGACATATTGCCTGTTGTTAAACGGAGATAATATTTTGCCTGATAGTTATTATTATTCGAGATGTTATAATATTGATAAATTTACGAAACAATGTGTTGTAAGGTTGAGCCAAATATAAATTCAACAAATTGACTGAAGCAGGAAACTAAACGATAAACAGTAATCATCGTAAATTACTAAATTATGTGTGGTTTAGTGTATTGAACACTGAGCATGTCCAGTGACATTTGCTTTGCAGCGTTATCGTATTTACTTTTAAAGTGTCAAGACCAATGCAGACGTGCTAGTCCAAACAAAAGTAGTTTCAAATATGAATTGTTAAAAGAGAAATGAGCTGCATTGTGCAATAGCGAATAGTAAACTTCTATGTGTAACTGTGAAATAAATAAATAGTGCATACACCTACCTTGCTACTCAAATTACGAAAGTTTATAGGACGAAAGAAATTTTAGAACTAGTAATTCTAGTTTATAATACGATTGTAAATTGTACAATGACATTGGAAAAATAAAACATTATTTATATATAAATGGTTATAAATACCTTGTTTGTCAAACAATCCTTATTTTTTGTGTGACATGTTTCGCCGTTACACAGACGGCATTATCAAGCTACACTTTACAAACACAAGACTGGAAGGACATTTAAAACAAGATTTAAGGAACATCTACCCAAAAGGAACCCCAACACAACCACATCCGCATTTTCCGAACACCTGATTGATAACAACCATACATACAAAAACATAGAAGACCATATGGAAATACTGCATAAAAGGCAGAAAGGAAAAATTATATATGTACTAGAGGAGTTTAAGATCTATAAACACACTAAAAACAACCCAAATAATATATTAAATGATAAACTAAAATTTAATTCTAACGGTATATATATGATCTAATAAATCGTATATCTCAAGCTCAGACAACATTACAGAGAAGGGTAGACCTATCTACACAAATCTAGATAAGACCTTAGATTTCATCCAGTCAAGTAGTAGAACCAGCTGGTGTAACATGTGGCTGCTTAAAGACAGTTTTAATTTATATAACGTGTACAAATGTACAATAATAACTTCTTCTTTTTTAGTGTTTTTTAGTGTTGATAAATGTTGTTAATGTTAGTGTCTTGTGTTTGTAAAGTGTAGCTTGATAATGCCGTCTGTGTAACGGCGAAACATGTCGCACAAAAAATAAGGATTGTTTGACAAACAAGGTATTTATAACCATTTATATATAAATATAACAATCCAATAGGCTACAATGAATTCTAAACATTATTTGGTCAAACTATTCTTAGAAGATTAAACTTCCGACGTCCATATGATCAATTTATTTTTTCACTAGGAGAGACCCGTGAGTGCTCCTCACGCCAACCCTGTTAGGCCCTTCTATTCACATGTGTTATGTTTTCTTTACAATAAAGGTTAGTATTAATAATAATCTCAAAGCTAAGATGGTAAATAGTATTAAATGTCCAAATCAAATTATTTCGTATATTTTATAACATCAGTTACAATAAAGGTTAAAGAAATCAGCAATGCTCAGGTCTACACTTAAACAAAACTCTACCTAAAAGTTAGAAATAGAAATAATTATTTCAAATTTTGAAATCAGCTGTTAGTGGAAATATTTATTTCCACTCCCTTATATGTACAATATATACCAAATTTGGTCAAAGTTATTAATGAGCACTACATGTAGCCATTATACACACTATCTGTTTATGGTATATCAAAGTAATAATTAAACTGTATTAATCACTTCTTTTATCTATTGTGGAGCATTCATTATACAATGTTAACAAATAGTATAATTCTACATTATAGTTCTAACAAATTACATTTTATATTATTTTAATAGCGAGTCTTCCGCCGCCAAAAATATATATTTATTATTTTTTACCAACTGATACTACCCACGTCTAGACAAAGTTATTATTATTTTAGAGAAGTACTACCTTAGCTAAGTAGTACTAGCTACTTAGTAGTCCAGCTAATAATTACTGGACAAAGTGAATTAATCACTTTAACTTGCTGATGTAGGTAGGCCTACGGTAAATCACTGAGACCGTAACCTATACTCCGAATTTCAAATCTAAATCATTTTTAAAGTTATATTTATCGAACACAAAATGGCCGACAAAATAATTTCGAACATTCTTTATATAAAAGTTTTAATTATTTTGTAGTTTTCATACTCACTTTTACATTTTTACATTACAACACTATTTTTACATTGCCGATATCACTAAAATGTTCAAAAGAGCAAACAAGCAAACTCGGTAAGATATGAATATTTGCTTTATAAATTATGTATTATTTAAACTAACACAGATAACACTATTTTTACATTACCGATATCACTAAAATGTTCGAAAGAGCACACAAGCAAACTCA
>JAGFPH010000544.1:479938-490989 GCA_018207615.1 Philaenus spumarius
ACCTACGACGGAGTAACAACATCATTTTGAAAGAAGTACCTACGACGAAGTAACAACATAATTTTGAAAAAAGTACCTACGACGGCGGCGTTCAAATACATTTATTTCATTATCTCTCGGTCTTGGGACATTACTTTGGATTAAAGGTGTTGACAAAGTATAGTTGTAATTACGTTCCTTTAATAATGTAACTAATATTACACTTTAAACTATTTACACACTTGTTTAGCTATATATTGAAACCTTGACCCACTCTCATTTTACCGTCTCTCTTTTATATATATATGGTTTCATAAACTGTGTTTACTGTGTCATCACCAAGTTAATAACTGCTTTAACCTACTAAGAAGTGTTAAAGTCCAAATGCTTGCTTTATGAACAATATTTATAAAATATTAATGTTTATAATATGATTACCTGTTATTTTTCGCTATTAGAGATATTTTAATAAGTAATACAGCTTTTACAAATTCGTAATCTTCTGAACTCGATATAATATTGATTTACTAAATTTCAAATTCCGTTAATCAAAACAAAAAGTAATCCATAGAAGAAAAGCAAACAGATAACAAATAACTAATTCTTTATAAGGAGAACTGCGCATGTCTGGTGACATTTGCTTGCCAGCATTAACTATTTACATTAACGTGTTAAGACCAATGCAGACGTGCTAATCCAAACAGTGCTGCAGTGGTTAAAATATTCATGACTGAAAGTATAATCAATGAATACTTGTATTCATTGGTATAATGATTTGCATCGTGTGATAGCGAAAAGTAAACGTCGAGTACAAATAAAACTTACGTCAAAACTTTTCAAACTACCAAAACTTTTATATAACTCTGAGCTTTTAGTCTTATGATTTTTTTACACTTTCATTGGTACCTTTTTATTCTTTTTGTTGTAGAGTCCTTTAAATAAATAATTTCGTTAATTTGCGACAGTAACATATATTATTTTTGTGTTGTTTATTCAAGATTTTTTCGTCCTTGTAATTTTAGTTTTATTTTGCCGTTACCTTTTCAACTTTATATTATACAAAAACATTTATTATCTTTGTTCTGCATTAATTAATTAAATATATAATTTATTTTATGTACCTTACTTTGCATTCAGCGACTTTTCAAAATTTAGATTTTTTATCATTTTTTTTTTTTTTATTAAATTCATTTAGAGTCTGACTTTGGAATTATGTATATGGGTGCCTACTTCAAGGTCATTACTTTTGATTTGGTATTAAGATAAGATAACCGACTCTTGCAAATGTGTCAGGTGAAGGAAAGCTGGAGACATGCGTCTCTAGTTACTCACCTACTGTGCGTCCGGACTTTGGTTGGCAGGACGGGAAAGGCTATGCTAACGCATTTCATATGAAGCTTCCGTACTACTACCCTCACTACTGACATCGGCCGCTCTATGAATTCACTGGATGTGTAGATGACGTAATTTTGTAAATGGTATCAAATTAAAGCTATTAAAATTGTCTTTCCTCATATGACACCAAGAAATGTATATCCATTTGTTATGTATTTTGTACAGGCTATTATAACTGAAACGCAACTGAGAAGGAAACAATAAATGTAGTAAGCGAGGATTTTTTTTAATTTTCGATCAGGCAACTTTTTTAAGCGGGAAAGTTGTACAAAAATTGATAAATTTAATTTTTAAAATTTTACTTTTTTACTTGGGCTGATTTGTTTAGGCAGTAGGAGCCGCAGAAGTCCAAAGTTATCTTTGTGTATCGCAGTGTTTCTGCTTGCCTTTGTATAAATTTAAACGCAATGTGTAACAGTTTTATATTTTTTACACTAATGTGCCAATATATTATGTAATGTGGTTTCACAAAGAATATAGTAAATCGTTGTGCTCTTGTCGATAGGTGAATGATAACTCAACAACAAAATAATAATGTTTTACATAATAACCTAATATTTTATTATACAATGTACACAAAGTTGAATAAAGCAGAAGTTCTTTGGTGTTTTAAACCTATAAAATGTATATTTAAAGAAGCTTGCAGTATAATAAAGATGTTTCCCGACATTTCACTGGTTGTTGAATAGGCGTCAGCATCACTCGAGCAGGATTCTTCTTCATCGGACGAGGCGACCAGCAGGATGATAAAGGACTCAATGTCATCCTGCAGGTTATCGGCCTTCCACATGTTGGCTTCGATACAATAGTTGTTCCACTGTTCAGTTCATGTGTAACTCCGTCGAGTGCGTCGTCAATCAACAGAACCGTTAAATCTTTTTTAAACTGAGTTTTGTGCATAGTCACGTGACGTTTCACTTGGTTTCAAACAAACTCTATCGGATTGAGTTCGCAATGATAAGGAGGTAAAATTGAAAATCCGTGTTTTTTGCGAGCTCAACGACGACGTATGCCGAATACAAGTGCTGAACTTTGCCTACTTCATTCAAAATTTCTTTTTTAAACTGCGGTCCGGAAAGTTTATATTTTTTCCTTAAGCCAATTTTTAATTTCTTCTTTTCTTGATTTTGTGTTAGGCACCTTTTCAACTTTTACCGAATGATAAGGAGCATTATCCATTATAATTACCGAGTTGGTCGGAAGGTTTGGTATGAGCTGTTGTTCGAACCATTTTTCAAATCATGTACCATCCATCTCGTCGTGGTAATCTTTCCTTCTTGGCTAGAAATACCATTTTGGCCTCCTGCACAAAACCGTTTACACCTCCGACGTGTGTGATGACAACCGAGGCCCTCGTTCGGTCGGATCTTTCAACCCGGTAGATAATCGCGCCATGTACGCGTCTTTAGACTAGTTATAGTTATTTGTTCGTTTCAATTCTATATACCGAACGCTTGCTAGTTGCTCACTCGTTTTTTAAAGGGTAACACTTTTATGAAAAATACTGAACACGTTTAGTACTTAGCAAGTTTGGCGGCTACTCCGTTGATCTTGGCCAGTGCTGCGCGCAGTCCGGTGAACTTGTGGTTATCAACAATTATAAAACCCCTCTACATAATGTTATAGTTAACTAACAAAATCACTCCATACAACAATAGTAGGCTAAAGTGCGCGACGAGCCAGCTACAGTGCGGCATTTAAAACGATTTAAATAATCGACGATTGCTAAGTAAGTACTAGCGGTAGGTGAAAATGGATTTCATAAATGTAACAACAAACTCTTTGGCAACATATCTCAGCAGATATCTTTTTCTCTTACCAAATAACAAAATTTTTCCTCACATGTCGAAAATTTAATGTTCGTTTGTTTTTTAATTAAATTTAAGTTTCAGAAAAAAAATTTTCTCGTTCGACAGTATTAGGTTTTGTACATTTAAAGCATACTGTTGCTTTCAGCATGGTTCCGTCCTTCTAACTGTGACGTTTCATAATTTTTGAACGATGTTTAGAGGTATACGAGTCGAAGAGCAGCGGTCTTGCCAAGTTTTGTCCCCTACCGGCTTCACTTCCCCGCATGCATTCAGTAGAGGGAAAGCCACTCTATATAACTCTGACCTCTGTGGTTTTCCCTTCCGACGCCAATTCATGATTAACAACAACAAAGCTCACTAACTCACATTTTACAAGTATAAGACTGAATAAACCGTAAAAAGCGATAACCAAATGCAATATTTTCAGTAGAAATATCACAACTTTCAGTACTGACTATCTCAATTTGTAAGAATGACGAAGACTCCATATCACAAAGACGGCAATGCTTAAGCAAATAAGTGTAAGTTTAATACAAATCGGATAACGTGTTTTTGAGATAAGTACAGCCCTTTCCCTTTTATTGTACAGTATAACGCTTGTTTCAAAATGTAGTAAATATGTTGGCAGCAACCAAATTGAATTTCCTTTGGTTTGCGGGGTACTTTTTGCATGCAGTATACAGCTTGTACTTGCCTTTGATTTAACTATTTGTTTTTCATTTAATGCATATGAAGAAGTAAAATTGAAGTTGATACTATACAAAAGATATTCGCTCCCGCTTCACAGGAATTAATCATTCGCGTAATGGGTGAAGAGTACAGAAAGTTTTACTACAAAAGTTTATCGTACAAGTTTGACCGCACTGCGTTAAATGCAGTACCATTAAATGGAAATAAATTGAAGCGTTTTAAAACTTTAAGCAAGTCGAGAATGGTGGTTTTTTGACGCATGCTAGCTAAAACAACATGCGTTATGTTCCTTACTATATCCCTTATTGATTAAGTTATATTGATTTTCAATTGGAGACATTAGTTTGCGCGAACATACCATTACTAAATATACAATATTTACAATAAACTTATATACATTTGTATTTTGTTAAGAATTTGTATAATTAATTTTCATCCTTGGCCCTTAGTTTGTTTGAGTCGTGTCCTTAAGTTCAAGTACATTTTGTTCAAAGGAAATGTAACATGTTGTATTGATTATTGGCGTATACTGTATATATCAAGAAATAATACAAAATTATTTTTATACGTTTACTAAATGTTTTTATATGTATCCGTCACTTTGACCAAGTGAAAAATGAGCTAAAAAATACGTTGTAGACTTCCGCACTCTACTTACGGCAAAAATGCATTAAAGCAAAACTGTAAAATACCCTTTAAATAGCATCAGAGAAAAAATATCAAATACAATATTAAAGTTGAAGAGAATTTGATTTGAAAACATGATATCGGATTTTCCTAAAACCTACCATTGAAAAGTTACAGATGTTTAAAAACATGATGTAAACCAAAAATGTTTAAGAAAAACTGACACTTTTGCGTTGTAACTCCACTAAACTACAACCTACAGAATCAGCTCAGTGGCTCAGTACGGTGAGCTGAATCCAATGATACTCAAATTGAATATAGGCGCTAACAATCTAAATTATTATAAGCAGAAACGTGTCCAAAAGAGGGCGAAATAGTATTATTTAGTGACTATAGAGGTCAACGAAACAAACATTATTATTTTTATAAATAGAGATTCTATTCTAAAGACTTTCAATGTGTTTTAACCATAAAGAGCCAATGCAAGAGGTAGACGATTTTGTTAGTCAATACAAATTAAAACACTTTCCAGCAAAATAAACAAAAACTATCTAACACAGCATGTATTTAGATTTAATTATTAGCAGTTTATTATAGGTAACAGTTTTCTCTGGGTACATTAAAAGTTTAAGTAGAAATAACGTATAATTTCTAAAACAATTTACTATAATTGAAATAATAAACTATACATTTATTGATATCTGTGAAATCAAATAAATACAAATCGCGTTAGGCTACAAAATGCAATCACAAGAACTGTCAATCCCACAGTTACAAACAGTTTGATATAATCCGAATGTCAAGCAGAAAGATTTGTTAAAACGAGAAAGAAAAACAACCCCTTACAACCTTTGTCGAGATTTGAGTTGACTTTAATTTACATTTCAAAGGTTGTTTTATTCATTTTAGAGCTATTGTTTCGACAGCTTGTTTTGTCTTAAACGGTTTAATTTAAATCTTCTGTCATTGTTTTATTTTATGTAATATACTTCTCTAGTGTATTGTCATGTTGACTTAGGAAAAATAATGAGCTGGTAATTGATGGATTAGCTTTATCTTAACAATACAGATCACTATAAAAGGTTATTTTAAATTGATTATCTTCTAATAAAAAAACAAAATTTGCAAGACATGGGCTGGTCATAAAAGAATTAAATTTATTTTACCCTAGTAATATTTTCTGTTAAAAAATGTCTCAATATATATTTAATTAGAATGATAAACTAAATCTATAGATATAAATCGTGTCAGTCTGTTTGTGTCGGCATCAACTGAGAACGGCTGTACGTATAAAGCTGAGTACTTGGCCTTGGCTCGTGTGTGAAGGAATCGAATGGAATGAAAAGGGGCTTTTAAACCAGACGAGCAGTTATAAAATCATTTGTGGAGGCCGGGAGTTAATAAATAAAGTCAAAAGACGATAAAGACGGAATTATATTTGCAAGCAAAAAATGTAATATGATGTGGTTTTGAAAAGATTTTTATTTCCACGTTTTTATTAACTTGCTTTCTTGTCTGTTCAGTACATCTTTTGCAATCGATTTTAAACTAACTTCCCGATGAGCTAGAAACTTGAAACTTTAAACATAACTCTGGATATCAATGCAATTGTAACTCGCATTCTTGTCTGTCTGTCTGTTTGTTTGTCTATTCGATTTTAAACTAAGTTCTCAATGCGCTAGAGATTTGATACTTTAAATATAACTCCCAACTGAAGACTAAAAAGCATAAAATATTATTTAATTAAAAATAATTCAATATACAAAGTTTTTAAAACTGACTAAAAAGTATACAATAATTTCTGCTAGCCATGCAGATTTATACAGATTTAGTCTGTTTTAAAAATGTGGTATATTAAATTTATTTTTAGTTTATATTTATATTGTTTTATTACTTTAGATGACATAATAATTGAAACCAGTCACATTGTATTCAGCTTAAAAGTAGGAGGAATTCACTAAATGACAGTCTTTAATAATAAATTAGAGCTTTGGAGTGGAAATGTGGGTATTTGCGTAGACGGCCGAAATTCGCCAATTTTCAACTGGCGCTTGAGCTCGAAAGGTTCATCGGAGAAAATAACTTATGGAATGACATTTTTAGTACATTTTATTTACATTCTTTTTTAATAGGTAGTTTATTTACGAAAAGTTGATAGTTTTCGAGTTAAAAGCAAAAAACCTCCAAAACTCATGATTTTTTACATATTTTTGCATTTTTTTCAATGATGCGTCACGAAATTTTGTAGGCAAACCTCAGATTCGGATTCAGCACCCCAAAAAACATGTAGAAAGGAAGAAATCAAAACTACCCCAAAACTTTCCCGCCAGGGGCTCTTTTAAGCACAAATTGACTGTATTATTAGACGCTGCAAGGGTTAGGAAAAAGTCCATTAGTTCAAAGTCATTAGTCACTAAATAATACTATTTCGCCCTCTTTTGGACACGTTTCTGCTTATAATAATTTAGATTGTTAGCGTCTATATTCAATTTGAGATATCATTGGACTCAGCTCACCGTACTGAGCCACTGAGCTGATTCTGTAGGTTGCATAGTTCAGGGGAGTTACAACACATAAGTTATAGTTTGGTTACTGTAGCCCGTGCATCACTGAGGATGGCGACATTGTCGTTGAAACGCGTTTGAGGTTAGTAAACGTATTTATTGTGAGATTTTGTGTTCAGGTTTTATTTTATCTAAAACACATAAGTGTCAGTTTTTCTTAAACATTTTTGGTTTATCGAATTTTTAAACATCTGTAGCTTTTCATCGGTAGGTCTTAGGAAAATTCGATATCATGTTTTCTAAATCTAATTCTCTTCAACTTTAATACTGTATTTGGTATTTTTTCTCTGATGCTAATTAAAGGGCATTTGACTGTTTTGCTTTAACGCATTTTTGGCCGTAAGTAGAGTGCGGAAGTCTACAATGTATGTTTTCAGCTCATTTTTCACTTAGACAAAGTGGCGGATACATATAAAAGTTAGTAAACGTATAAAAATAAGTTTGTATTATTAGCGAATTTCCGTAGGAAAAATGAGCTATTGCAGTGGCCCTTATGGTAAGACCCAAGGTCGGGAGTAGCAAATAATTAAAATCTTTAAAAAAATAACTTCTTTGTAGTTAATAGAGAAGGTATTTTATTAATTGTAATTTAGGAAATTTGTTACGTTTCTTTATTTATTTGTTTTGGCTTATGAATTCCTCCTTGTGTGTATTCTAAATACACAATAATTCTAAATGCAAACAAATTCTAAAAATATTAATAAAACAATCTATTTTGACTCCTGACTGTAATTCTATTTTAGTTAATATCTGTCTCATATCTTTAAGAATGTTTCGATTAAAGTATTGGAAAATATGTTGTTGCACTTATTCAATGTTATATCTTTGGTTTTAGATGTGTTGTATGTTTATCAGTAGAATTGTAATTTGTGAAACATTTAGCCATTACAAACACGATAAAATGCTCAATCCCTAAACTTTTGAAAATATTTCTTCTTTGTTTAGTATTTTTAACATTACAGTTTTTTGTGTTTTCTTTGTTCTATTACTTACGATTATTCTGAAAGTTATATTTTATGTTTTAGTAGTAATGGAATTAGCACGGACTATGTTTGGCACAGCCGTTTTCCTTGACGGTGTGACAAAAAGACTGTGATTTGATAGATGGAGATTGCCTAAATACAGACTTAAAGTACTATCATAAAATCCTTGCTTAAAATGTTTTACAGGAGATTCTTTAAAATCGCTGCCTCGTTCGTGATTTTGTAAAATAATTTATTATTTCATAAGACGCTAACTCTCATTTTAAGGAATTTCAAGTGAGATTGTCCTCTTGAAAACAGTAAATTGTAAAACGTTACGCAACTTTAGACAGACTAAAGTAACCCCCCCCCCCCCATGTGGGAGTCCCTGAACCGAACACAGGCACATGAGTGGTACATACTCATGTAGATGTTCAATTTAGTTTTAGTTTAGATACCGTAACATATCAATTTACTTAAAAACCTCGGAGAATAATTAAATGTAACAAAATACAGCGACGCATACAAGTAAATTGCACAGTGAGGCTGTTAGAGTTACTATGTTGACACGATAATGTTGACACACTTTGTTGATACGGATTCGTCGACGAAATTTATGTTGACAAGGTCTGTCATTCTAGGCTTGCGGGTTAGAGTTGATAGCCTGTATCTGTTTGGGTAAATATAATCTCAATGTGTAAATTATGGCCTTTACATCTTAAGGGAGGATATTGTACTAAGCCAAGTGCAAGCATACTTATCTGTCGGGAGATTGCAATAGTATGAATACAAATGTGTCATGTATTTTGTAATAAATTTAGAAGAAGTCTGTACATAAATTCAACATACACTTAATTTCCTCCAAATGAAGGTGTTGTATTTAATAAATCAATCAACAAAATCGAACTACTTGGTAATTATAAATTTGTCAAAGTAATTGTTTCTTGTCGTACATAAAAGGCTGTTATGAAAAGCTATAGTATCGCAGCTGGGTGTGTTTCAAACGACTTATTGAACAATAATATTAATCTGGACTCAGTTTCTTTATCTTAAAGAAAACATAAACGTGTAAGGTCGTATTTGCATTTTGTATGAAATCTGGAAAACATAATCTTATTTTATTTTAAAAGAAATACTAAAATTCTAATAACATTTTTGTTCTAAGCTAATGTCGTGTGTTTTCAAGCATTAGTAAGAAACTGTGTGTTTTTTATATTAATTTGGTTGTCCTTCAAACTTTGAATACAAAGTAAAACCTGTTTTGTTTGAATTGCAAATATATATTATATATTCTGTGATACAAATTGTGCACTTGAGAAACGTTGCATAAAATAACTTTACCAATTCACAATTTAATATCTTATTTTCTGGGAAGTTACATTTTTCTTAAAAATAAAAAACATTTAAATGTAAAATTGGATAGGAAACGTTCTCTTAGGATATCAATTCTGAAACTGATAACATTTTCAGTTTTTATTCATTGTTTCACTAAACAATTTAGCTTAGGTTCCAAGGTAGATACATAATCACAATAATTTAATATCATATAATCATTATTCATATAGTATAATCACTTTAAATTATAAGTTTGAGAAACTTTAAAATTAATATTAATTACCTACATTTTTCTACATTACAATTCTATTTGAGGCGATCCTTTTCTTAGAAAATATACTAATGACTGAAATAATATAAAAATATAATATATATGTTATATGTCTTACTAATATGAAAATTGAAAATTCTACGTTTTTTATTTGCAAATATAAACTGTTAGAAATAATAACAAGTTCCTATAAATACTCTCACACATACCTAATTTTAGCCAATCAGCTTCCCCCTTTAACCACTGAAGAGGATAACGTTGTTTATCGAAATGTACGTAAGGATAATAAATAAATACGCTGATATTTCAAAAACTATTTTGTTTTGAGGGTTGGTTTTTCAATTTTATATTTTAAGCGTACACATCTGCAGAGGAATATAAGCTCTAGAATATATAGTTCTAATGACTAACAGACGGAGGACAGGCCCGCCGAGGGGGGGGGGGGCAAAGGGGGAAAATTCCCCGGGCCCGAGAGTAAAAGAAATTAAATATTCAAAAATATTCAATAGGAATAAACAAATTTGTATTTATTTTATTACCTCCTGAGTAAACTGCTCCTAAATGTATGCTCTATTTACAAAGATGACATTAGCACAGATCTGTTAGCAGAAATTAAACACATGTGACATGAAAGTAATTCACACAGCTAATTTCGGTAATAATCACTTGTCACCAATGGACATCTTAAATCAATTCAAGCTGAAATTGGAAAGCTTATTTCCTTATTATTGCGTTGCGGCAAGAATTTTCTGCACTTTCCCTGTCAGTGTATCAAAAGCAGAAAGAAGTTTAAGTAAATTGAAGCAGATAAAAAATGTTCACAGATATACTATGGCTCAATATCGATTAAACAGCCTTTCTTTGCTCTGCTGTGAAAATGAACGAGCAAAAACTGTTAATTTCGATTTGTTGATTCAAGACTTTGCTGCAAAAAAAAACACGTAAAATGAACTTTTAGAGTATATAATAAAAACCTATTATGTATTATTGTGCTTAAGTGTATTAATTATAATTAATGTGCATTAATGGCTCATTATCATGTCTTTAATTTTGTTAACAGCCTTATTTATCACAGCTAATTAATACAATGTATCAATTATTTATTGCAAATTGAACAGGCGCTAAAGCTGGCAGATTGCGACCGGAATTGCAAATCTCGTAAAATATATTAGGCAGAATTGATTGCTTGATGTAAAATTATATGTCAGAGACTCCCTTCTGTACAATACAAATATTCATTACCGGTATAGTTTCACCTCACCTTCACTGAGTGCCTTAAATAAACCTGCAACTTTTATGTATTGTAAAATTATTCAGTGAAATAGATTTTTTTAATTGCATATTCGTGCATTATAATTATTTGGCTAAAAAAAATAGTGAAAACACCGTTTTCGTAGATTAATAATTTCAAAAATTT
>JAGFPH010000544.1:490999-523952 GCA_018207615.1 Philaenus spumarius
TAATAAAAACCAACTTAAATGTTTAATTGTAATTTAAATATTTAACTTCAATTAAAACTTGAATGATTAATAAAAAACAAGTTAAATGTTTAATTGCAATTTAAATATTTAACTTCAATTAAAACTTGAATGATTAATAAAAACCAACTTTAACGTTTACACAGATCTACAACACAACTTTAGTCCGTACAAGTTGTGAATAAACTGAATGGAAGAAGATAAGGAGAAGAGAAAGGAAAGTTTCCTCCGCACAAAACCTCTTCCCATCATAAAAGAGAGATAACTTATTTCCCCTTACTGATGAAAAGAAGTCAGTCGATGACCACTTTTTTTACAAAAAAAAAATCATCTGGGAACCCCAAGGACACCCACTCAGTCCATACTGACGAAAGGTCTCCCTTTCTCCCATAAAAAACCCTATGCATTTTTGTGTTGAATTATTAATAAACCTGATTTCACATCTCTTTCACTCATTCTTACAGTATTTACAATTGTTTAATTTAATATGTACTCAATTTAATTAGTAATAAGATAAAAACTCATTGGCCAGTCATTTCACAATATTTGTTTTAAATTAATAAACATTGCAAAATTTAACATAATATATTCTCTCATTATAAAAAAAGATACTGTATACTTTATAATGTACACTTACCATGTAGAATATATAAACCCTAGGGTGTAAATAGCCAGTATTCTAGATCGTATGGGTAGCTATGAATAACGAAAATAACCAAACTTCAGTTTTGTACACAAAATCGAAATTTAGCAGACAATTTCAAACTATCGAAACTTTTAACCTGTTGAAGATAAATTTGTAAAATAATATATACTCTTGAAAGAAATACGATTTCTACAACTTCCTTTCAGTCTTTACAACTAACTACTGTATATGGAATTTTGCTTTAAGACGTTAGCTAGATTCTATTGTATTTTATTTGTTTCTGATTTCAGGTGAGGTTTATAGATACGAATATCGAAACTGTAAGTAGATAATATTTGTAGAGTCTTTGTTTAAATTTAATTTGTATTTAAAAAGGAGCTACGTGGCGCAGTGGTTAGCGTGGTCGTTCACTCTACTACAGTTGGAACCTCCAACAAATGGCGAAGGTTCGAGCCTAGTTTCACTGTTATTTAATCCGTTTATAAATAATTTCGTTAATTGATTTTGTAATCATGTTTTACTTTAACCAATAATAATAATATATGTCAAAGTAGAATGTAGCCGTGACGCATAAGCATCGGTCCAAGACACTAATGAGTTACTTAAGTTTGTCATGAATGCAATTTCAATTAGACCCTGAAATGTATTTTCGTTAAGGATGGTTTTAATAATTGATAATATTTTTTGCTTTAGGTTGTCACAAACTGTTGCTAATTGTATAAAATTTTCGAATAACCTATGCGGTTAATATAAAACTCTAATACATTTACTTATCCGCGCTCCTGGTCTATATAATTCCTGACCTTATGAACACCAGATGCGTCTATTAAAATCATCATGTATCAAACTCATTACTTACCAGAGCTAACACCTTTCTTTAATTCTCCGAAAATCAAATATTTATTTCAAAAATCCTTCTCGTACCCTCTAGTTGACAGTTCATTGAGTAAATGCATAAACTATATAGAAATGAATAAAAATTGCATATATAATATGAAATAATTAACAGCGTTCAGCCACGAAAGAAATAATTGCTAAATGCCAGTTACTTAAGTTGGAAAATTATTTTGAATTTGTTTGTATTAAAAACAATAAATCAAAGCTATTTAACTGACAAAGTAATACAACAAACTGTTTATCGATTTCCAATAAATTTTAGTTACAGAATTATTCGGAAATACTGAAATCCATTAATTTAATTTACAAGTACTGCATCCAAACTTTAATGAAGTTGGCGTGTTATTGGCAGTTACCTATAGAATCACTTAGGTAGCACTTATGCTATCAAGTCGAATTGGTAAATGTATACATTATATTTTAAACGATTTTATACTTAAATTAATACATCTGTTAAATTAATGCGTTGTAACTTTTAGTCGAATTTTAACATGTTTCATTCTGTCGAGTTGGTATAAAAATAATAAAATTAATCGTGATAAACACATTACGTTCTAGATTAAATTTACTTGACCAACAATATTTACTTACTCTCCGGTGTACTTACTTTTAGGAGTAGGTTCATGAGATCTCTGACCTTATGAACCAATGAAGCCAAAAATCATTTCATCCAAATACGCACATCTCCACTTTACGCTGCCAGCAATTTTATATTTCTCTTCACTTAGCCCAAGTATCTGCTGCGAGCTTTTCTTCTTCTTCTTAGCCTACTCAGATTTGAGTCAACAATTTTTCTTTCCACTCTTAAACTGTCCTTAGAACGTGATTCACCATTTGTATTATTATTATTTTTTATTTTTTTTATTTTATGCTTTAGATTGTTAAGGAATGCAATTGCTGGGCCTTCCCCAGTAGAGTATATCAGAAGTAAACCGAATGCCAGATCCCTGTAAATTTTAATAACATTTATAATTTCCTCATTCCGCAGTCTTCTTGTTTGTATTTATTCACCTTAAGTTGCCTAACGAAAACTCTCAATAATCTCATCTCATTGTTCTTCATCAGATGTTAATATTGCTGGTAATTTAAAAAAAACAATAGCGCCATAGATATATATGATTTTGAGTAAAACTATAATCCATATATGACTCGGAAATCATTCACATAAATTTCTTGCGCAGCACTTCTGCACTTTTTAACATTTCTTTACGTAATATCATTTATATCAAACTTGTACAGTACGTCGAATAATCCAACTTTAATTTAGGTTAGTCTCACCTTGTTAATCAATCGCGATTTCGGTCTATTCGACCATCATCAGGAAATTAGAATACAATTCACTATACACTAACATAACAAATAAGTTTCACTCCAAGTGGAGGTCGTAAAGAGAATAATAAGGCTCAAATGTGACGTAGATACACTCGAAGACGTCTGGCCGGTCGGGGGATAATGAGCTATAACTATATTCCTACATTTTATCTCTGTCAGTTTGGACACAACATATTCGATTGGAATGAGAGCTGATCATTCAATAGATGCGTAGAGTCACATTTTGCGGTTCTATATAATTCAAATTCCTCTAATGCATTCATGTAACGTTCTTTTTTGCACATGTGCATTATTTCCATATTAGCGCTGCCATCGGAGTAAGTAGGCCTATGGTTACTATCTTTTAAAAAGTTGTGCGTAACTGGAAGATTGGTTAGCAAGTTTCCTTGTTGGTAAGTGTTCTGTAACCCTTTTGCAAAATGGGCGTCCGGTTTGGCCTAAGTAATAACATGAGCAATCGTTACATGTAATCTTGTAAATGCCCATTCGTTGTTGTATTGGGCATCTCTGTTTTTTATGGGATTGGGTCTCAAAATCCGTTCCATTTTGTTGTGTAAACATCGCTGTTTTAAAGTATAACTCATTATACTTCCATCTCCGCATGATGCATATCTTACTTTAGTACACTTCTGAACTTTTTAACATTTCTTTACGTAATATCATTTATATATTAATGTGTACCAAATCAATTAATTATATTTTCATATTAAGTCGCTAGTCTAAGACTACATTCGTTTTAATCTTATATTTTTTTATTAAAAGATAATCAAATTGGTGTGACCTTTTGCTGAGATTTTAATTGTAAAATGCAGCTGATCAATCAATTATCAGCTCATTATTTGTATTAAGTCACACGTGATTTACTTGGCATTAGAGAAGTACCTTAACACAAAATAACACAACGACAGTAGATTTAAACTAAATCGTGTAAACCGTTTAAGATAAAACAGCTGTCCAAACAATTGCTGTTAAATGAATAAAACAACCTTTGAAATGTAAATTAAAGACAACTCAAACTTTGACTACAAATGTTGTTTCTTTCTCGTTTTAACAAATCTTTCTGCTTGACATTCAAACGATATCAAACTGTTTGTGCCTGTGGGACTGACAGCTCTTGTGATTTGACTTTGTAGCCTAACGCCTGACTTGTAGGGACTTATTTATTTTATTTCACTGATCTAATACATGTTTAGTTAAAACCTGTTTGTGAAATTATGTATTATTGAGCGTTAATTGTTCGCAGAGAAGATCTATAATAAACTATCAATTAATTCAGTTTATATTGCTTTAATTATTGTATAGGTCTGCTTTAACCCTAGAAGCTCAGAAATGAATAATAATAATAATAATAATAATAATAATAATAATAGGTCTTTATTGAACTAATATACAAAACTATTACAATTTCCTCAAAACTTCAGACAATACTCTTGGTCGGAAAACCGTCAGAGGGGTTGCCAATCCAAATTAGTTGGTCGTACAAAAACAAAATCAAAAGAGACTGAGATCAAAGAGAGTAAATTGATAAATTTTCCAACTGAACCACACTTTCTAGTCAATATATATAAATAAATATATATGTATAGAAATAATAATAATAATAAATTAATGAATAAATAAAAAAATAAAAAATAAAAATTAAAAATTAAACTCCTTGATTAAACTAGTCCTATACGTCCAGGCTTTACTGCAAAAGTGACTTATTTTACACCAATGTCTTCCATTTAAGTGTTCTATTAATTCTTGTGCTGATAACACATCCTTTGCGAAAATTTGTCTTCTACACTCTATGGGACACACAGCAAGAAAATGTCGAATGTCTTCCTCTTCATTGGTATTACACAAGGAGCACATTTTAGATGTTGCCGTGTAGGAATATTTATTTAAATTTAATAATTCCGCCCTGGCTTTCAGAAACAAAATAATTAGATTAAATTTACTTTTGCTACTTAAATAATCTATATTAGAATTCAGCTGTTTATATATTAACGATCTTCCACTGTTGTGTAACAATGCTTCATAATTTGACTTTATTTTGGTTTTAATTTTTGTTATAACTTCCTCAATCATAAAATTCGGAAACACATAATTATTGGGAATATCATACAGTTCACATAAAACTTGCCACTCATTATACAAATATACTTTTTTGGCCAGTACCTGCTTTAGTAGGAGATTTGGGTAACGAGTTGAGGGCAGCTTAAAACATTTCTTCATGTACAACAAATGCAGTTTAACTGTGTACACAAAAATCGGATATATTTCAGTTTCTAGAAACAAGGCATAATTAGGTGCATTTGCCGGCAATTTAAACATTTTCTTTATAAAAAAACGCTGTGTCACTTCCACTGAGTCATATGATTTATATCCCCACACCTGGGCACCGTAACTTATTATTGACCTGAGGACAGAATTAAAAATTCCCATTTTCTTCTCAAACGATATGTTCTTGTTTAAAATTATATTATTGAAAGAATTGAGCGAAAATTTAGCTGCTGATGATTTGTTCCTAAAATGCTCCTCCAGAGATAATTTTGTTGAGAGCGTTACGCCTAGGTATTTATACTTATTGACCACTTCGATTTGTTGTTCCCCGTAACTCCAATTCTCGTGCTTTGCTGGTTTGCCTCCATTTCTAAATACTAAAATTTTTGATTTATCCAGATTAACAATGAGGCTCCATTTTAAGCAATACTTATGAAATGCATTGATCATATTTTGCAATGTGCGCTTATCCGATGCCAGAAAAACAATATCATCTGCGAAGGCTAATAGTTTAATGATGGTACCCGCAATGTTAACTCCACCCTCCAATTCGTTATCAATATCATTTATAAACAAAGCAAACAGCAGTGGGCTTAGATTACACCCTTGCTTGACTCCAGAACATGTTTCAAATTCCTTAGATAAACCCTTTGAGTTCCACACCGTTGCAAGAGTATTTGTATACAAATTTCTTAAAATATTTATAACCTTTGTAGACATACCATACTCCGTAAGCTTATAAAACAGTGCATAACGGTCAACTCTATCGAATGCTGCAGATAGATCTACAAAAAATGCAAACACTTTACCACGTTTCGTACTCAGTTTAATCTTCACTATACTTATCAAATTATGTATGTTATCTATTGTACTGTACGACTTACGAAACCCAGCCTGGAATTCCTTTATTATACCTCGTTTGTCTGCCCAATGAGTCAATCTTTTTAGAAGTAGGCTAGCAAATATTTTGCCAATCACGTTATTAAATGACAATCCTCTCAGAAATGAATATGTACTTCTGAAATGAAGCTCAGAAGTTTAAATTCAAATGCACATCTCCACTCTCTCATCAATTAGCCCAATTATCGGTTGCATTGTCTTCGTTTTTTTTTTTCAGTCTGCTTACATTTGCGTCAACAATTTGTCTTTCCACTCTCAAGCTGTCCTTACAACGTGATTCGCCATTTTTATTATTATTATTTGTAAGTCTTTATTTTATGGCAGTTAGACTTCTAAAGAACACAACTAACAGAGTACGGAAGTAAATCGAAAGTCAGTAACTTGGTTGCTGTTTATTTTAATGAAATTTATACTTTCCTTGTTCCACTAATACAGTTTTATCTCCTAGTTGGTATTTATTCTCAATACGGTACCCAACAAGACCTCACAGAACGTCTTTACAGATAGGTACCAAGGATTCATAAGTACAAAAACGGTTTACGTGTTATATAAAAACTTCATCATTCTCTACGGTATCAAATTTGCAAAGTATAGTTTATTTCCAGATACCTTTACATGTCGTAAGTTGACAATATGATCCTTCATAAAAACTAAACTATTACTCGTTTTTTTCAAAAATTAAATTTATATTTAAATTAAGAAACACCTCTGCTTGTTCGCATGACAAACCATTTCTCCCCTTCGCAGAAATATTTCATAAATGCTTTTATTAAAGAAGTAAGATAACCATAATCTCTAAACTAATACTTTGAATAACGTCAAATTTTATTCTAAATAACATGGTTAAGTTTATGATATAACTGGGGTTATAATATTTTTTTAAACCCTCAGCATGACTTAGACCAAATCTGTATCTATCTATATATATAAAAGCCAAATACCACTCACTGACTCATTACGAAATCTCAAAAACTACTTAACGGATTGGAACGAAATTTGGTATGTAGCTTTATCTAGGGCCATAAGTGCTCACTAAGAAAGGGATTCAAAAAATTCGAAATCTTAGGGTGGGTTTGGGGGGGGGGTCAAAGTTACTAAATCACGATTTCTCCAAAACTACTGAACGGATTTTTACGAAATTTTGTATGTAGCTTCCTCTAGAGCCATAGGTGCTCGCTAAGAAAGGTTTTCAAAAAAGATTTAGGGGGAGTTTGGGGTTGTCAAAGTTACTAAAAATCCCCATATTTAACTTTGATTTGTCTCTCCGTGCAAAGCCGGATCGGGCCAGCTAGTATACAAATAAAATCCAAATACCACTCACTGACTCGTCATGAAATCTCAAAAACCACCGAACGGATTGGAATGAAATTCGGTATGTAGCTTCCCCTACAGTCGTAAGTGCTCGCTAAGAAAGGTTTTCAAAAAATTCTAAATTTTAGGGGGGTTAGGGGGTCAAAGTTACTAAAAACAACCACCGAACAGATTGGAATGAAATTTGGTATGTAGCTTCCTCTAGGACCCTAGGTGCTCACTAAGAAAGGTTTTCAAAAAATTCTAAATTTTATGGGGGGTTTGGGGGGTCGGAGTTACTAAACATCCCCATAAGAAATACATAGTGTAATATATTTATTGATATATTTTGTTTGTTAATATACATTTAACTTTGATTTGTCTTGCCGTGCAAAGCCGAATCAGGCAGCTAATACTTCATAAAAGCCTAACCTAAAAGTAAGACACACGCATTATTTCATAATATAAGATCAGCTGTTATTGGGAATTCCACTTAAAAATAGATTAAATGCCAGTTTAGTTAAGTAACAAGTTATTAATGTACCAACACTGACAATCATTGATCATTTGATCTAATAAGACGTTAAATAGAGCTTTGCTCTTTAGATTGAGGCACAGTTTTCAAGTATTTTTGAAATTTAAGAACCTGTTCAAATTAATTGTGCCTATGACAAACTCGTTAAATATTTATTTTACAGCGGTCAATAATTGCTAACTTAAAAAGAACATTCAACATGTTCATATTAATGTTATTCTTATAAGAATTACTTGAGAAGATAAAGGAAAGCGTAAGATAACAATTTATCTAAGTTATTGTGCATGTGTTTATATTACGCACCTGTACACCAACAAAATAACGTGATATTATTAACCTTTAATTGGTTCTGAAATTATTACAGTCATTCAATTATTATGATAATGTAATTTTCCAGTACAGACACCCAAGGGTATAAGCGTGGGCCAAAAGTCAGCCTTAACAACATTTCTCTGGTTTACTAAAAATTATCCCTCCGGGGCTTCCAAGAGATAGTAATGTACGTGAGGGTAGTTAGTTCACGGGGGTTTTTGAATTATCAAGGTGAACACACAATTAAAACGGAATATTATCTGGGGATAGCTCTGACTGTGCTGTGTTAACACAATATAGTTAAAATCATTTTAAATTCTCCTAATTTAATTGTATAATTTTAATTGAAGACCTATTGGTGTTAAGACCTATATTGTTAACAAATATCATGCGGCAAACTTCCTTAGCTCCAACTCTATAATAACTGTACTTACTATAATCCATTTTCAAGAGTTTAATCCAAAATTGAAACTTGCTGTAGGCCTACTATATCTTAACGTAGTTTTAATTGTAAAAAATCCCTTTCGAATCAGACTACAGGCGAAGTTCCAGTCTATTCACATAAGTTAAGCATCAAATAACTGTATTTGCCCCTAGCTCTAAAATGAGTCTAATTTTTTTTCTAATTTTAACAACTTTTTAAAAATTTCAGGAAAAAATAATTTTTTTGCATTTCGAACGGGCCCGATATTGTGACTACTGAATGAATAATTTTTGCCTGCTACCTCGTTGTAGAAACTCCTTGCAGTAATGGTTTATCGCATAAAAAATCAAACAGATGTTTTAGGTAGTAATTAAAATCTGCACAATATCTTTGATTTGTTATTGAGCCCACTAACGGAGTAATGCTTGTCTGCTACCTCGTTGTAGAAACTCCTTGCAGTAATTGTTTATCGCATAAAAAATCAGATAGATGTTTTAGGTAGTAATTAAAATCTGCACAATATCATTGATTTGTTATTGAGCCCACTAACGGAGTAATGCTTGTCTGCTACCTCGTTGTAGAAACTCCTTGCAGTAATGGTTTATAGCATAAAAAATCAGACATATTATTTAGGTAGTAATTAAAATCTGCACAATATCTTTGATTTGTTATTGAGCCCACTAACTGAGTAATGCTTGTCTGCTACCTCGTTGTAGAAACTCCTTGTAGTAAAGGTTTATCGCACAAAAAATCTAGATGATCCAAAAAACTTGTTAGAAATGATCAACCTAAGTTGTTGCTCCACCTTTTCTATAAATTTTCAACAGGTGCGTCTAAACATCCCGAAAATTTTACTTCGTAAGAATTTTACTACATGTATTAGAATATTTCTGTTTATAAGTAATTGTAGAAAATGACCACAACCAGTTCTATGGATTTCAAGACAAACGTATTTTCCGGAAGCTGTAAAACCACAGAGAAAATATAAATCCACAAAGCTCCTGCCGTGGTAAGATATAAGCGCCACAAACAAACAACACTCTAAAGAGCGACAGTTTCGACGTAAGAAGTGTTGCCAAGTCAAACGGTTATTGGAGGGAAAGAATTAAAGCCAAATTTCCTCAGTGAAATTTACTAGAGTTTACGAATTTATGGGTCTGCTGTAGTGGTGGTCATCTTGGATTTTTATCCGATAAGAAGAGCAATGTTAAATTTCAACCATTTATTTCGTTTACTTTTTATCATAAAATTGTTTGCAAGGTCTCATTTTAAGCACAGTCACAATACGCATCCGTCTTGCAATTTAAATTTTTTTAAATGCTTTTGATTTGTTATGTAATTGACATTTTGTAAGTACAAAGTTTGAATTTTTTTCCTAACACAATAAAAAATTAATAATGAAAAATAATTTGCATGCTGGATCCGAAATTTTATAAAGAATATTCAGTTTTTTATTCAACACTCAATTACAAAAGATAGACTTATAAAATGGTTTGAATTGAGGCAATGTCAAAGCGTTCAGCTGCAAGAAATTGCACTGTTTAGATAGGGATACAGTGAGAAGCGGTTGCGTTTCCGGTTGCTTTCTCGTTTACTGGAGCAGACCCTTAAGTTAAGCTGAACTGCTGTAAACTCTTAAATAAATTTGTTATTCAAGTCAAACATCTGTGCAGTATATAACTTTTTAAAATGTAATGTGATGTGGACAAAAGTAATTTTAATCTAGCCATTAAGTAATTATTTCTAATTAATATCACCGGCAATTTCCATTTTTGTTTATGTTTGTGAATACTTGTCATTTCATATAAGCAACACAGGTGCGCATTACCAATAATTCAACTTGTCCGTAACAACAATAGTTAACAAACAACTTTGCCACGCTAGATGCTGGAGACAAATGACCCTCATATGTCTCTTCTCGTCTCTCCACCGAGTCCATCCCTTATTACAATGCCGCTTGTGTGCTCTTGTTTTTACAGTTCAACTCTGTCGCTTAGCTCTCATTATTTTCCTAATATATGAGAGCACTTTTCTCATGTTTAGTTGCGATGTCAATAAACAAAATACATTTTTTTTAAATACATAAAATTAATAAAGATTTTTTTATAAGGATTTTTGAAACCAAATAAAATAATATAAAAGGTGAAACGGTTTTTATCATTTTAGAAACTTTGTTGAAATACTCGTTGGGGGTCATGCAGACTAATAACCCAGACCTCAGATTTAGTTTTGTACATTGTAAAACAAAACCATTTTAAACACACTATTATCTTCGGTTTCTTCAAGAAACGTAACTTGCAACCCAGTAATATTATAGATTTAAAATGTTGCGTAAGACAATTAAAAATGTTTAAATTCCTTGTTTTTCATATTTCAATATTTAAAAAAAAAGTTTCTTTTTATGAAATTAATTCAATTGTTACAACAATAGTATCAATAACTTACATTTTTTTAAAGTGTATTGTGATTTAAGCTGTTTTGTGATATTTAGTTTGTGCCTATCACAAAGCCGCAGATAAAAAATGGCTGGGCCGCTTACTGATGTTTAAATCGCTTAGATTGACACCTCTACGAAGTCGATAACACTTTTTATTCTTGATATTTCGAGCAAGAAAAATGTATAATGTATACATATCTTTTTAGAAGATATTGTAAAATTACAATGGTGTTCTTGAAAGATATAATTTGTTAAATAACTTCCCTATACCGGTACTGGGTAATTAACAATTTAATGTATTATTAACTAATGTTAAGGCCTAGTACTATAATTATTCGAATCATTATATTATTCCGTTAATGTACTTTTCCAGTAAAAAACACCCGGGGGAGTAACTACGGAAAAATGTCAGCGTTTAACAACATTTCTCAGGTTTACTCGAAATTGTCCCGCCGGGGTTTTCCAACAATAAATAAAGTACGTGAGAGTATTTAGTTCTCTGGTGTCCCTGAGCCGATAGTGTCTTTCCCTCTTCTCGAGATGGTAAACATTCGAAAACAGACTTTATATTTAAAAAGTTCCATTTCATTGCTGTATTTTATGTCCGCTGAGACACACGGTGTGCTTACATCCTATAAATAGGCTTGTTCTGTAGTTGTTGAAAATATTTGGCAGAACACACAACTAGAGACGAAACAGGGATAGTGTTGTTTTGTTCTTAAACTGTCACAACTTACAAGTTGCAGAAATCGCAATATTAATTACAATACCTCGCAGTGACACAATACAATCATTACATTTCTCATAATCCTCTATAAAATTAAAAGATGTGTTCAAAAATTAATTACTATTTACATGTTAGTCATAAAACCCTGTTACACTGTATAAAGTATCGTAATATTTGAGTCTAATATACAATGGAAATAGCTTCGGAGTGCTGGAGCCATAAAATAAACTATCTCAGCTGTAGTCGCAATGTCTGAGTATGCGGTGTATTTAGGAGTAGAAACAAACTACTGGCATTTTGGACTGAAAACCTGAAGGTAGACAAATTGGAGGAAGAACAATGTAAATATATTTATCAAATTTTTGAAGGACACACAGGATATGACCCGGAGAGAATTCTTTCCGAGATTGAAAACCTCGCAAAAACTTCGCCCGCAGGGAGAGCATATGGGAATTGTAACCGCACTAAAACAAACTACTAGCATTTTGGACTGAAAACCTGAAGGTAGACAAATTGGAGGAAGAACAATGTAAATATATTTATCAAAGTTTTGAAGGACTCACAGGATATGACCCGGAGAGAATTCTTTCCGAGATTGAAAACCTCGCAAAAACTTTGCCCGCAGGGAGAGCATATGGGAATTGTAACCGCACTAAAACAAACTACTCTTTACTTTGGAAATTAAACCGCTTTGGAGCTGCCGGAGCGTAGAATGACACACTTTTTGCCAGAGAATTGTCTTTCCCAACGTTTAAGTCAATCACTCCTCTCTTTTCTTCTAACGAAGAATAGATTCCCCGTAAAATGTACAAACGTCCTCCAGCAGTAGTACCACAAGTTGAGTTGTAACATTAGAATCACGACGTCCGGATGCATGGTTTTCCAGTCTAAACCTCTAACTATAACAATAATGTGCGTCATCTTCAGCTTTACGGACATGTAAATATGTCAGACCGTCTAACTTACTCATCTTACATAGGAAGGTCTGAAAACTAGATATATCGACAGTTGTGTGACATAAGAGTTACACTTCAGATATGCCAATTATTGATGAACCTGTCAGTTCACATCCGTAATGTTTCGTAGAAAATCTATTTTGCCATTTCATCAACGTCGACGATATCCTAACATAGCGTTTGGTTTGGTCGCCCCTCGTGTTCTGTTCGACCTTCTGCAATGCAGTTTCAAAAGAGTTTAGTGGTAGTATTGGGTTATCACCACTACCTTGCTGACCCCGTGCGATAAGAACACTCTGATCTCACTTCCCTGATCTTGCATTGATGCCATTAGGTTCCTATATTTCTGGAATCTGACAAGTGCATAGATCCAGATATCGGATCCATATAACGTGGTGGTCTTTATTATTAACTGTCTTTGTTTGTCGTCGCCTGTTGTGCCGAACTAAGAATTGACAAGAATGTGTGAGATGAATGTGAAAGATAAAAAGGTGAAGTAGCCGAAACAAAATTGAATAAAGCCTATACATGGGCTTTTGACGTCAGCAAAAGAAAAATAAATGTATTTAGTGTCTCTTTAAAAACAAATCTTTTTGTGTGAAACTAAATATTAAATTACTCGGGAAAAGGAGGTCTTCAATAGACTCCACTGACTCTTACCCAAACCTATCATCAACAGCTTTTAGATGGAACATAACCTAATGCTTTAGACTTTGCTATCTATAAAAGCGAAATACCACTCACTCACTCACTGACCCACTCATCTCGATTTCTCAAAAACTACAGAACGGATTGAAATGAAATTTGGAATATATCTTCCTCTAGAGCCATAGGTGCTTACTGAGAAAGGGTTTGCAAAAATTCGAAATTTTAAGGGGGTTTGGGGGGGGATCAAAGTTATTAAAAAACGATTTCTTCAAAACTACCGAACGGATTGGAATGAAATTTGGTATGTAGCTTCCTCTAGGGCCATAGGTGCTTACTAAGAAAGGGTTTGAAAAAATTGGAAATTTTAGGGGGGTTTGGGGGTAAAAATTAATAAATCACGATTTCTCCAAAATTACTGAACGGATTGGAATGAAATTTGGTATGTAGCTTCCTCTAGGGCCATAGGTGCTCACTAAGAAAGGGTATGAACAATTTCGAAATTTTAGGAGGGGTTTGGGGGATCAAAGTTACTAAAATCATAATTTCATATCTTGTATTATTATGACAATAGTGCTTTTATTATTTAAGATCTATATATATAAAAGCCAAATACCACTCACTGACTGAACACTTAAAAAGAATACAATTACGTTACAAAGACTGAAAATACCAACCACCACGGGCAACGCCGTACGGGTCAGCTAGTAATATATAAAGGCACTATTATGGTATGGTTCAAAATAATCGCATGTCACATTACAAATTAGAAAAACAAAATATAAAAAAATCATCAAATGATGTATTGTTAGTATTGCTTTATAAATTGATAAGTTTAGAAGCAGTCTAAATAATGGGAGCTAAACTTCTCACTATTGAAGTGAAGGGCATTATTTAATTATTACTTGAAAGGAAACACTTCTCTTCCTATTCAAAGACTTAAGTATTCTTGAGATTATTTTAAGAGAAGTGCGTATTTTGTAATGAAATTGTCTTATGAAAAGTACTCTTTCTTGGCCAAAGAGATTATTTCCTTTGAATTTTATTATTTTAACTTAAAGTAATTCTTTTAATATATTCTTCTGCCTTTTATAATAATGAATTTTAATATCTCGTATTAAAGTTCCATAATATAATGAAATACAGAATTACGTATTTTAAGATGTTTTTCATTTTTTTATATATTTTTATGTGTGTGTGTGTATTTACTGTTGCGTACCAAAATTGGAGAAAGGTAAAAATCAAATCAGCCACGGTGTCTGCCCGTCAGTCTGTCACGGCCGTTGTCCTCGGAGATAAAATCTTAGTGGTCCAAAAACTCCTATTTTTATAGGTTTTAAACTCATATCAGTTGAATGGGGTATGAAATCAAAAGTAAGAACTTAAATACTACATAATTTATGTACTACATAACATTTGCTGTGCATTTTTTGTAATCTCTATCCTGAATTCGTAAATGAATGATTCAAAATGAAAATCGTAGAAGAATATATACCCTAAAATCTGCATTGAAGGAAAATGTTCAGAGCCCCCAGAAATGAAAAAAGGACAAACACCATCTACTTTAACTTCAGTTTGTATTGTCAAAACAATCTATTCCACTATTATGTGATTTTTCTGTATATATAAGTTGGGCTAAAGAAGACGGGATAGTGGTCGTAAACCAGCGCTAGTGATTAGGTTTGAACCTACGCAACCGGTGTTGGAGGTTCTTAACTGTAGTAGACTGAACGCCCCCCCCCTCCCTCAAGATACTTATGTTCCATTCTGTATACACCAGTTAAATATCACTCGCTGACTCCACTGATTATTCTATCTCTAAACTAATAATTCCTGAGTATGTGAAATTTTACATTATAGTTCCTTAACAACTGAAACTTTACATTTTAATTCCTGAGTATATAAAACATTACATAATAATTCCTGGGTTTCTGAAATTTTACATTATAAATCTTAAGTAAGTGAATTTTTACATTATTTGTTCGAGTATCTAGAATTTTATATTATAATTCATTAATATTTGAAATTTCACATTATAATTCCTTAGTATCTGAAATTTTACATTACAATCGCTGAGTATATGAATTTTTACAATTCCTGGATATCTGAAATTTCACATTGTAATTCCTTGGAATCTGAAATTTTACATTATGATTTCTCTTACGGCTCATAGGCACACTAAGGATTTTTTTATATGTAAATAATTTCTAAGAGTGTGAAATGGAGATCATAACTGATTTTTTAGGCTGGATGTAAACAATTTTAGTCAAATATATGAATTTGTACGTTAAATCAAGGGTTTACGGTAAACAAAACAATGGTTTGCAATATTTATCATGAGAATTTATCTTGCTTTTGACTGATACTACTGCTTTGATAAGCATTTTATTACTGATTATTTGTGTTAATTTTCCTTAATATTCATTTGCGTGTAGTATTTAATTAACTATTCTTTTTAGATGCGCTTAAGGTTGTGGAGTACCAGAATTAAACAGGTCAATACAGCTTTTAAGAAAGTTAAATGTCGTATTTTGCGGAATGTTGTTTATGATCATCTAAACTATATTCGAAGGTGATAAAAATGGTAAATTATCAAATTTTCTTATGGATATCTGTTTATAAACAAAATTAAAAACATAATTTCTAGTTGAACTATTCGAACTCAAGAAAACATATTGTTTTCTTTTGATATCTGCTGACTATACATTGAAGTTTTCTGCAAAATTAACTGTTGAATGCATATGGTGAAAATGAAAAAGGAGACTGTCATTTGTAAAAACTTAAGTGACCTAGTATATTCGCATGGTTGACTCTGTTTACCTAGTTCGATGGATTTATTCGAGTGGAATTGCTCGCTCTTAGGTTGAATTAAAAGATATAATTTTGTTTGTTATGTTCTAGATACAAAATTATGCAGATTTTTTTGCAAAAATTTTTATCGGCAAAGGTATTTTATTTATAATGTGCGTATGTTTAAAGGTAGAATTTAAAGAGGCTGTTGTCTTATCAGGAGATTTTCAACCACTGATCAACCTTCTCTTGATGATATAAATTTCACTCAAAAAATGAAGCACAACATTAACTACAAGTTTTAACTATTTTGGTTAAATCGATACAATCCAAGAGCTTTAATTTTTCCACAATTTTCAATTTACCGCAGTATTATGAACTACTCAATCTTCATTAGCAACAATCACAAAGCGCCCATGTTGTCTTTAAAGCTCACAATTCTCTCGTACACTGTTCCAGATTACATTCCAGTACATTATCGAGTAGAAGAGATTGACAGATTACGTTTGGTTAAAAAGAGACAGTTTGATTTACAGCTCAGTGTAGGATATTAAAAAATGGGAGAGATATACATTTTCTCTAGAAAATTTTGATCTATATTTTGGTATCAATATTTTTCAGGTACTTTTAATTACTACTTAATAATTAAGTATTTACTACTTTTAACCACCCTTTTTTATTAAATTAATATTTGTTCATACACTTTAGTTTTTACGTGTGTTGCGACTCATCATCACAAACGTAAGAAATATGATATCAAAAAATAATGATTACGTTAAAAAACTGAAATGTATTACCTTTTTTGAAACAGTTATTACACAACTTTAACGTGAAAGTTAAACCAATACCATCATCACTTTAGAGTAAGGCTCTTCTTTACCTTGAAGAAAACTCCCGAGTGTACAGTATGGTTTTAATAAAAAGGTCTGACTCAAGCCGCAAAATCGTTGAAACATGCATTCGTAATAACGTGTTTCGGATTCTATTAATTATATAAATTAATAATCTGGGAAACTACTTTAAGTTATAAAGAAGGCTTTATATTTTTTACGTGTTAGCTTAAAATATGGAAATTATTGCTTAAAACTCCCAAAAAATACATTAAAAATAATCAATTTTTACTGAGTTAAACTGTTGATTAAAAGGAGTTGCCGACGATTTCTTTCAATTATGAGATATAAGACAAAAGCTCAAAGCCTTTAAGAACAATTTAAGATGTTTCACAACTTTTTAGGTTGAAAAACGGCGTCCGAAACACGTTAGTACGAAGTGCATATTTTTGCTGTTTTACGCAAGGTTAGAAGACCCTTAGACAAAAACCTAACCTAAGCATTAGAAATACATGTCACGTAAAACCCCCCTCAAGTGCTACTATCCCACTGTGCGACCTAGTGCTAGCGTCGCACAGTGCGATAGTTCGTAAAATCGATATATCTAAGATAATAGTTATCGGATAAACTTGCCCATTACACTAAGCATTAGAAATACATGTCACGTAAAACCCCTCCAAGTGCTACTATCCCACTGTGCGACCTAGTGCTAGCGTCGCACAGTGCGATAGTTCGTAAAATCGATATATCTAAGCTAATAGTTATCGGATAAACTTGCCCATTACATTGAATGAAAGTAAATTGAATTCTCTATCTAGTAGGCAGTGCGACTTTGTTATCTTTGGAAGAAAAAAGTAACAGATGACAATATTGTCAGCTGTAAGCTGGGGTTTGTTTACGCTTGTGTAAAAACAACGCAACTTACTAAGGTTGTTTAGTCGGTCCATAAAAAAATTGTTTCTGTACATATCTTATTATATTATTATTATATTAGACATTTAGCATTTGTGGACTCATATTAATGACCCAACATGGTGTATTTGTAAAATAGTATACAAATACTTATTCATGTACTGTACAATACATATTTCTCAAAAATTACCAGATGTTTAATTTTTTTAATTTTTAGTAAATGGTTTAGATTAACTAGTTTTTTGTGATACATTTCTTATTCAGAACTAAAATTAGAACAATTTGTATATTTTGGAATTTACATTACTATATTTTCAAGACCATCTATGTGCCTACAAATTAAAAAAAAAAAACATTTTACTCCAACACTCTAAGGACGTAATTTTTTAACATCAAGTGGTTAAGTGTTTTATTTTTATTTTATATTGTAGAACATGTTGTTATGAACAATTTGATACATAATACATGCTATTTAAATACATTCTTTTATATAAAAAAATAATTGTTAATCTAACCGTTGCAAGATGCTCAACAATGGCCCAGCACTTTAAAGTGATTTGATTACCACTTGGAGGGGTAAACTACAAAGGTTGAAGACCACTGTGGCGACAAATTCACAATGACTGAATGAAACCCCGAACCACAAATAGAAGGAACAAAAAACAACAACAAAACAATTTAATGAAAAGTTATGTTTAATGCACATTTTAATGACATAGTCATCATCCTCAGGGGGACAGTGATGACTATGTCATTGAAATGTGCATTAGGGTAGTACAATAAACATAACTTTCCATTAAACTGTTTAGTTGTGGTTTTTTGTTCCTTCTATTTGTGGTTCAGGGTTTCATTCAATCAATGTCACTTAAAGTATAACAACAACCATTAGACTAATGGAAATTACATTGATAATAATGATAGCCTATATTCCAATTTAGAGGTGCTAGAGTAAACAGTTTATAATTTGTACCAAAACTTAAAAATCTTGCATTTGCTGTATTTTAAGTAGACAAATTTATACCATTAATGGGCCTATATTTTCTTTTATATAATTAGTAAAATTTCAGTATAAACCTGAAGCAATGCCCTTTATATTGATACTGCATTACATTGGTAGTAAATACACAGTTATAATCCTATACTCTAATACGAGCAATGTCTGTTTGTTCGTACGTACGAGCGATCTCGAGATCCAGCGGAAGGATTTTGTTGAAAGTTTGGAGTTAGAGGCTTTTGGGTCTAAAAAATCGATTGGTGAAAACCACTACCTCAGGAAAACTCGTATTTTTCTAAACAACTCATCTGAAAATTTAAAATGTTATACATTGGGCTTATGGAGTTTAAAATCATTACATATTTTTATTGACTAAGTATAATAATAACAGTAATCAGCTGTTTGCTATAATATTTCCATTATAAGCTGATTTCAACACCAAACGTAACTAAAACATTATTTTTGTGCTGTTATTAATCGTTCTAAACCCCTTTTCACCATTTTCTGCATTCTTTATATTTCTATAAAGGTAATATAAATTATCTAATGGTTATAATTATTATTTGTTATTTCTAAAATACATAAACAAATTCAGTATGTGATACGTATTTACATACATTTTCCTAAAAAAGTACTGAACGATGCTCGGTCGCCCAGGTACTTTTACTTAAAGTTGAAGTGATATATTATGTTGATTAACAGCATTATTGACGTCTAATTATTAGGTACATAATCCTCTAAATGGAAATAAATTGTAGTACAGTACTTCCATAAATTCACGTTTGTTGTTTTTATTTGTAAGAATAAAATCAATCTTTATTGTCTCGTATAACTATATTTATTTTCTTGTGTCTCCCATTTATTATCAAAAGGAGATACTTTTAACATTTACCTCCTTCGTGTCTCCTATGTTTGTAGTTGACACGAAGGAGGTAAATGTTAAATTTCCCCAAGCAACCTGTTTTAAGTCACAGCAAATAGTCAAAGCGCGCCAAGTGATGTATAAAACACAAACAGCTTTATAGCTACGCTTGGCAAGACTTGTGGTAAGGCGGCTTGGGAAATGTGGAACCTATACTCTAGTTATTTATTTAAGTTAGTAGTTTTTATATTCGGTTAGGCACATGTACTTCATTATTTGAATTTAGATTATCAGTTACTACTAACTACTACGAGTAAAGCTAGGGGAATCTATATATATAAAAGCCAAATCCACTGACACACTGATCACGATTTCTCAAAAACTACTGAACGGATTGGAACGATATTGGGTATGTAGCTTCCTTTAAAGCCATAGGTGCTCAATAACAAAGGTTTTCAAAAAATTCGAAATTTTAGGGGGGTTTAAGGGGGTTAAAGTTACTAAAAAAAATTTGGAAAACGGTTGACCCTAAAGGCCATCCATGTAACTTCCCGCTAAGTTTAATTACAACAAACACTATTTTTGGAAATTTTGAACTGCCATAACTTTTGAATGAATCAACCGATTTTTATACGATTTGCGGCAATCGATGCAGTTTTTTAAGTCCATTGAAAGAATCAACAACAAAAAATTTTCTGATGAAAAGTTTCGGAGAAATTGAGGAAAAACACTTTTTTTTTCTTTCGTTCACGATATCTCGCGAATGAATCAACCGATTTTTATGCGATTTGCGGCAATCGATGTAGTTTTACGATTCCATTGAAAGAATCGACAACAAAAATTTTTCTGATGAAAAATTTCGGAAAAATTGAGAAAAAACACTTTTTTATTTTCTTTCGTTCACGATATCTCACGAACGAATTAACCGATTTTGACCGGACTGGTAGCGATCGACGTCGCTTTTCAAGGTTAAAAGCTGATTAGATTTTGGAATTGATCGGTAAAGCCGTTTAAAAGTTATTCTAAAAAAACCTGATTTGAAAAAATTTTATTTCTTAGTTTTTTCAAAATTTCTCAGAACCTACCGGTCCGAATTAGTTGAAATTTTCAGGAAATCTAATTTTGATGGAACTCTTTAGAACACCGTTTGGTAGGATCCAATCGGTTAAGCCGTTCAAAAGTTATAAGCGGATCACATACTTACATACACACACACATACATACAGACAGGGTGACACCCTCTCGGGAGTGGTCAGGGAAGATTCCTAGGACCTCAAAACGTCGAGATCTGATCAATACTCGATTTTCGAAAAACGGGGTGAAAGCAATAACTTCCCGATTTTAGAAAATTTTCTATTTTCTTAGCGGGAAGTTAAAAACACCGTACGGATTCGAATAAAATTTAGTATACAGGGTGGACCAGCTAAAGTGTGACAGTAGCTAACTTTTAAAATACGATTCGGACAAAATTTTTTAAATAGAACATCTGCCCTTAATTTTTGATGCCTTTTGGACTGTGTATAAATTTTTTTCAAAATCCGCCATTTTGAATCCAAAATGGCGGCCAACTTCAATTTTTTAAATGGAAACCCCCCATTTGTATGACGTTTTTGGATTTTATGGGAAATTTTAAGACGTTTTTGTTCTTTACATTTTTTTTGATAAACCTAACGGTTCTCCTGTAAAATGAAGTCGAAGTTTCATTTTCTTACAGCTAATCACTCATAAAAGTTACAATAACGAACTTCTAAACCATGCTTCAGACAACAAACTTTTTTTGGGGCACTTGCTTTTAATTGTTGACACCTTTTGGACCATGTATAAAAAATTTCTAAATAGTTAGGTCTACAGGTAAAAAAAATTAAACATACTCTTTTTATGTTACAATGCTTTATCAAAGTTATTTTATCATGGTGTACATTAAAGCAAAATGACATAAAATTACTCTAAAAATGTAAAAAATAGTTTACTAGAAGTGCTCGAAATGATGTCCTTCCATTGCGATGCAACTTATCATTCTTTCGTGGAAATGTTGTCGAACTCTTTGCAGCATCAGTGGTGTTACTAGTAAACAGGCCTGTCTGATTCTTTCTTTCGTGTTGACTCTTGTTGTGGGCGCGGTTTCCATGGCTCGTTCCTTAAGAAATCCCCTGAGGAAGAAATCCATCACGGTAAGATCTGGCGAGCGAGCTGGCCAGCTTACAGGTCCTCCTCGTCTTATCCATTTTTCTGGATAAGCCTACTGCAGACAGTGTAGTGCGCCGGGGCTCCGTCCTGTTGCATCTACATGGTGTTCCTGACAGACAGACAGACAGACAGACGAAAAAAATAAGCACCGTAGACCCATCTTTATATTATAAAATATGTTTGTCTGGATCCCAGGAACATATTCTCAAAAGGGGTCCAGAGAGTTCGGGGACACCCTGTATAACAACAACGCACCAACCTTTAATACCAAAAACCAAGTTATAACAATAACTTTGACGGGCATAAATTATTTACGTAAATACCTTACTTCCTTGTACTGCTCGCAGTCCTGTTTTGATCACTTTCCATACGGTGACGTACGTTTCGAATATTATTTCAGGCATTTTCAAACCGTTTATAAACAAATTTTGTGTGTGTGTGTTTTTGTGTTAACGTTTGTGGAGTGTTTGTGTATAATTTATAGTTTTTTTGACGCTCATTAAACAAATGCAAATCATTTTTAAAATTTGTTTATAAACGAATTGAAAATGCCTGAAAAAATAGGCGAAACGTACGTCACCGTATAGAAAGTGATCGAAACAGGACTGCGAGCAGTACAAGGGATTAAGGTATTTATGTAAATATATACAGTCCAGTAAGGCAAAAAACAAAAATAAATCATAAATTGTTTGTTAATGGTGGAAACTAAGAATATGGGTGGAAACTAAATTTAAGTTAGTGACATCAAATGTACATACAATATTGCTGTGTTTACTGTGTTGGTATAGGATGCCGGTTTGAACAAACCAATTATTACACATAACTTAACTAATATCCTTCATCCGATTGTTTTGACAGCTATTCCATCCTATAGGGAATCAAAAGGGCTATAAAAAAGGTATCTTGGATTTTTTTTGTTAAATGTACGGTTTTTGAGTCTTTTATTTTTGAAATCTTTAAACAGCCGCCATTTTGAAACGCATGATTGGTAGAATCGATTATTTTTTTGTTGATAGATCATTGTTAGGTTAAACTTCATGTCAAGTTTGAACTCAATCAGTCGAACCGTTCTCCAGATATGAATTATTTTGTAAAAAAAAGACGGATATCTGAAGCGTTTTCGGGCCTATGTTTATATGAACTTTTTTCTTAGTTTTAGCTATAGATTGAGCTACCGAGACATACCGCATAGTTTTGAATCACCCTGTATAAGTAAAAATAAAATTCGGATGTACGCATTGCAATTATACCGAAACAACGTTTAAACAACAGTCATTAAATCGTTAGATAATCTACTTATATAAAGCTAGACGGTAACACTGATTCATTGACATTAATTATTAGGCACTTCCCGTAATCGGACCCCCCTCAACCTTATACTTGAATTAAAGCTTTCGACGAGAAACTTTTGGGAAAATTGCCAGAATTTAACATTTTTTAATTTTGGAATACCTTTTGGGCGGAAACGATTTTTTCGCTCAACTATGTACAAACGATCCAAAGATTAACTAGATTCTTTAGCGAATTTTCCAACTGCGAGCGAAGCGAAGCAGCCATCTGAGGCCGAAGGCCGAGGCGGGGTTGGGACGCGAAGCGTCCAGGGGCAGAACCCCTAGTTAAGTAATATAACTACAGTATTTTAATATGAACAATACGTATGATCGAGTTTGCCTACTGTTCTACAATTTCATTCCTTAATAAAAATACTAAACAACTTTGAACAATGAAAAGTATATTTATTTTCAATAATTTCAGTAACATTTTCTAAAGATGTTTGGATATTTTGGTTTGTTTATTATGTGTCATTATTATTTCAGGAAGCATATTATTAACAAACATTTAACGTTCACATGGAACGTACATAAAATGGTACATATTTCTTATGTTAAATATTATTTTAATTTTAGGAAGGCATATTCTTTACAAAGCTTCTTTTTTGTGTAGTGAATTTTAATACAAAATTCAGTTCCTGGAAACATTATTGGAGGAGCAACAGCTTACAATACAAAATATATTACCTGAATTATTTTCTCGTAAATTATTAATCAAATATTTTAGACTTAAATAAAGGTTTTGCAAAAACATTCCTTTGAAGAATGAACTGCTTCTCCCATTTCTTGAGTTCTTTTACTGAGCTTTAAATCAAAGTGTCTGTCTGTCACGTTGATGTTCTCAACCAAACGTAATCTGTCAATCTCTTCTACTCGGCAATGTACTGAAATGTAGCATAGAACATTGTTCCATGGAATTGTAAGGAAACTTGGGATTCTTAGATGTTTCTAATGATGCATTCATTTGGTTTGTTTGTAATTTCCTTTAACTTAGTTTTTTTTAACGCTTGTTTATGTTCTGTTTCGGATATAGATTTGAACCAGTGTAATCACTAAAATCCCCGTACAGGATATGCATACGAAAAGTAGTACACAACTGTACGGTTGACTGTATCTTAAATAATGAAGGCGTTGTCTTATTTAGTTGGATAATTTAAGTAGGCCTACACAGAGATAAATGTGTGTTTTTATATTTTACAAAAATGTCCTCTAAATAAATAAACGGTATCAGTTAACTGACACAAACTTTCTCCCAACTTATTGTAGTCAAAATAATATTGTTTTTAATCATTTTATTTACTACTTTTTAGAACAAAACAAAAAAATAATATTCTACCTACGTCAATCGTATAAAAAAGTTATTGTCCCAGGCGGGATTCGATCGCGCGACCTTTGAATTACTGGCCGTCCTCGCTACCGTTGTGCTACCTCGTGCGGCCGTCGCCGTGATGCTAGATTGACAACATAAACTTGTTTATTTTTTAACATTTCCCCATAATTATGAAACGCCGAAGTTTTGATAAAAGCGGGTGGTGTCATTTTGTTTGGCATCTTAAGCACTATAAATACTGAAAATTTGATCAAAATCGTTAGAGCCGTTTTTGAGAAATTTGCATTTTTGTCGTTTTTTATTGGTTTTTAGGCGTAAATTACCCTTAAAAATTAAAAATTCCAAAAAATGAAAAAAACGCCTGGAGATATTAGGGTTTAGTACCTACATACCAAATTTCATGAAAATCGGACCAATAGTGTCCCCTCTGGTCGTGTATACATACTGACACACTGACAGACAGACACCACGTTAAAAACACTTTTTTGGGTTCAGGGAGCACCAAAACAAAAAATTCCACTAAAAATATTTTTGGGTTCAGGGAGCACCAACACAGATAATTGCACTAAACAATGTTTTGGGGTTCTGGGAGCACCAAAACAGATAATTCGACTGAAAATTCAAATTCGAACATTTTTACGAAAACAATACTTTCTCCATATACTACGTATAGGGTGGAGAAAGTAAAAACGCTATATAAATTAATTCTATGTCTATAATCTAAATCTATAATCTATAACTAGTGTCTAATCTAGTTCTATGTTTATAATACTGTATTTATAAATTATTTAGCTAAGTACTTGGTTCTTTAAATGTATTATATTGCATTCTATATTTTATTTATTTTTTTTTTTTATAATACAATATGTTTTGAGAGTGGAGATTAAGTGATTAAATTTGCATTTAAAGTAGAAAAAATAAATAATAATGTAGAGTATACAAAATAATAAATACCTTAGTTTTAATAAATAAGTAATGTATACAGACAAGATTAACACTTCTACTGGAGCAGAAATAAGGCTGAAGTTTCTTCTACAATTTTGCCATAACTTATTTATCCCTTCCATGCCTTTCAAAATATTGTGTTCTAATCTGATTGTAATAAAATATGAATCCCAGTCCGAGCCAGTTTTGTGATAAAACGCTCCTAATAGTGCTAAAAATATAAATTAGAAACAGTATAATAAACTTTCAATCCATGAAACAGAAAACATATTTGACTTCTCGGGCGTAAATAAATTTCCACCCCTACTAGAAATTACAAAACAAAATAAATGCCAACTTCTGCAGTAAACTAAACCTCGTCTCACAGATTGAATGCTTTTCTAACATAATTTAACAATGTTACAAGTTAAAAACAAAAAACTATTTCTTGGAACAGGTGATTCGTCAATAAGTAGGCATGTCTGGTGTTTTACAAATTCACCGACAATTTGCATTTTATTACGATGTGCGATTGAATACAGACCGTGTATATTTAAATCAAGTCCCAATACATTTCAGTAAAGTAACAGCGCATTAAATCACGTCTCTTCGATATAATTTGCTAAAAGCTTCAGGCAAAGAATCGTTCTCCACGCAATGCCTCATTAAGCTCGTTCCCCGCAAGACCGTCTTCTCTTTTGAAGCGAGCGAATAATTTACACAATCTGTTAAACCCCCTCCCCCTCCTTCCTGATATAATCCAATAATAATACAAGTTTATACAGATTAGAAAAGTGTTTAAGTTGCAGAACACAACAGACTATAAAAATGAGCGTATCACATATGCTTATCTATTGCACACGCCATACAAAATAGAAGCCTAAATTTAAAAATTGGTACATTGTTTTTCTACATTAAGAACGTAAAGTTCTGTAGCCAATTTCCAGTTTGTATATTAACATATTTCAATACATCAGATCTCTCTTCATTCATATCTGTAATTGCAGTATTTATAAACTTCATTCTTTAATTTAAATTACTACAAAATACTATTTTTTGTCACACTATGTAAACCTTTCTACTTCATCCCCCTTATGTATTACGATTATACTCTGTGTTGTGAATTAACTAAAGGGAAAAGTTGTTTCTCATTTTTATATGATATAATTTCCAGAACAAGAGGAAGTCTTACCAAAATTTCCAAATTCTATAATTTTTATGGATTTTTAAATATATCTTCTTATGTGTTTTGGTGCAAATATCAGGAAAATATTAGATAAGTTTCTCGCTTGGTTCTAAAAAAATATTTCGGAAAATTTTCGAATTAAAAAAACTTTTGCAACTTAAACATTATTGTTTAGACGTGTATTTTTAAAACTGATTGGATGTCCTAAAGCACGTACACGGATATGAATAACTTGTATGTTCTAAAACACGTGCATGGATATGAAAAACTTGTAGTTCTAAAGCACATGCTTAGATTTGAATAACTTGTAGTTCTAAAGCACATGCATAGATATGAATAACTTGTATGTTCTAAAACACGTGCATGGATATGAATAACTTGTATGTTCTAAAACACATGCATGGATATGAATAACTTGTATGTTCTAAAACACATACATGGATATAAATAACTTGTATGTTCTAAAACACGTGCATGGATATGAATAACTTGTATGTTCTAAAACACATACATGGATATAAATAACTTGTATGTTCTAAAACACGTGCATGGATATGAATAACTTGTATGTTCTAAAACATATGCATGGATATGAATAACTTAACTGTAAAACTAACTGAAAATAATAATGTGTATAAAACAATAATATGGTTTTACAATTTTCTTTCATTTTATGCCTAAAATTAATTGTTTTCTTTCCTGAAACCATATTTTGCTCATTTCTTCCGTCTTTTAAATAAAATAAAGTTATAAAAATAACTTACAAAATAACATTTTTAACCATAGCGAACGAATGCGTTACCCGATTTTCATTGTATTACCACAGAAATTCATGGTTTTTAAAGGGCTTCGATTTGATGTACACAAGCCAAATATGTGTTTATTGCAAATTGTTGGTACGAAAGGAACGGGTTTTATTGTAAATAGGTTTTCAAAGGTCCCCCCTGACGGTGAATAACTGCCCCCAAATCAGTGTTTCAAAAAAAAATCACTCTGTACAGATAGATATACTGTATATTAATCTGAAAACACTTCGTAATAGCTGTCCAACTTACGATGTAAAAAGCAATGCTAAAATCAATCTGAAAAAATTCAAGCATACACTTCCTTAACTTTACATTGAAGGAAAACTAATTGTCAAACCCCAATTTATATATAGAAATATATTAACTTAATGTCTTTGTGGCTTTAACTTTGTAGAAGTCGAACGTATTAATGAAGGAACAGAATACTGTTAAAAGCGTGTTTACACTTTAAAAATAGTAAAGTATAGGGTTTAGTCGATTTTGCATTTTATTCCTTCATTGATAGAAATATCAATCCTATATATTGTGTATATAAAATATAAAAATACCACATGCTGACCCACGGCTCACTTTATTTCGGAAACCGTAATTTCTAAGGGTATTAATTTTACTCAACGATTCCTTGTACGCCATTAAGCTGCACACACATTTTTCTTTTTTAATATAAGTTATTTAAAATGGTAAAAAGGAAGTTATAAATCGATGAAAAGCTGTAGTTTTTAACCGTTGGCGATATTAATTAATTTATTACTTAGTTCATTCTATTCCTTGACCCAGAAAACTAGAGACGTTATGTAAACTTTGCTATGTACATTTCGTAAACTTTGTTGCACAGTATGTTGACAAAACTCCGCACTGATGACACTTGTATTAAGCCCAACTGTGGCCTTAACATAACATTTACGTCTAAAATAGCTTAATTCTCTCTTATCAATTCACCAATTCCTACGGTAATTTAATATTCATCATGTTAATACATTTTAGACATTTATTACTTTACATATTAAATGTTTTAAATTAATATACACTAGTTTCATAAATATAATATAATGGTAAATATAAAATTATAAAAAGCTTTTAGCCGTTTGAGATAGTGGTTTATGACTTATTTTTTTCGATTTCTTGACCAAAAGAATTAGAGGCGTCAAAACCTGCGTTCCAAAAACTTTATAACAGAAAATTTTATAAAAACGGAATTTCTGAGTTGCCGCTACAACGTCACACCGTCACACCAATGAATACTTAAAAGTTAAGAAGCGCAGGTCCTGTGTACTAAATTCTAATAGATTTTTTAACTTTAAGTTGTAATACAGCAATGAACCGTGAGGAAGCGCTAGCAAACCATTTAACTCGCGGTGAAGTGCGAGAGAGCGCGAGATACAATGTTTTCTTCCTCTCTCTCTCTCTCTCTCTCTCTCTCTCCCTTTCTAGCGCCTGGCCCATTGTGGGGAGAGTGGTTCATATGGTCAATTGTGGGAACTCTGTTATCTCTGAAGATAGAGAAAATTTAAAAATAGGATTTTGTTACAAAAAAAAACGGCTATTATAATTTGTGGTTCTCTCTCCAAAATTTGTATTTTTTATTTTAGCGGTTTTATAGCTTTTTGGTCCATTATAGCGATATAACGGTCGCATAAGAGAGAACTTTTGTGGGGAGGTGATAAAGATTTTTGTGGGGATATAAGAGAGAGGAATTGTGAGGATATAAGAGAGTGGAATTATGAGGATATAAGAGAGTGGAATTGTGAAGATATAAGAGAGTGGAATTGTGAGGATATGAGAGAGAGAAATTGTGAGGATATATTTACTGTGACTTTCTAATGGAGTATATATCCTAATACTGTAATTCAATTCCCACTGGTGAAATGGTGTCAGCCAACCCAAGAATCGAAATGTTGTAGGTTATATGAGTTAGGTCATTTATTCTTATAAACAAGAAATATGTGTTATGCTGCCCTTATAAAGCAAAGATTAAGAAGCCTAAAAATAGCACATATAACACAAATATTATAAATTGTATACAAATACTTTTTTTACATGTGGTCACCCAAAAAACGCCGCTAAAAAGGGCCTGCCTTCAAAATTTATCACTTGAAGTAGCTAGCAAAAATACTAAATTACCATGAGCAAAGAGGCTTATAGTTGCTTGTCATTCCCATCAAGCCCTCCTGATACTCACGAACAATCGACCATGGTTGGAGAGGGGAACGAGGCCGCAGTCCGAGCCTGGGTAAGTGAGTCAGGAGGAAGGATCCAGGTGCTCCAATACACGCCTTTCAAATAACAATACTTACCTTGTCATTCTTCAAATGTAAAAATATTGATCTTAAACCAAGACATTTGAACAATTTGTTACACCCTTCTACTCTTGTTGACAACATTAACATTAGTAGTTACTCTTTAACTATGCCTTTAAACATAAGTTAATATGAAAACAAAATTGTTATTAAATACCACAAGATGTAACTCACAATTCCAAGATTTTTTTTAAGCCTAAAGGTATTAATTAATATAATGGTGTAACCACCCAATAACAAAAAATTATCTCATCGGACCTCAGGGCTCCACCCTACTGGCTATTTAAGCTGCAAAGTCATATACGCAAATCCCAAACTACATGTACAACACTGCTATGGTGTAAGCACGCCCCAACAAAGAATTTTGCAGGGCTCCGCTCCACTGGCTTTTTTAGGTGTAATGATATATAGACTAATATATACACACAGCCAAAAGTACTATAGCTACACTCTTCAAATTTTGCATGTACATTACTGTTATGGTGTAAGCCCTCACCAACAAAAGGTTTTTCCCTCGGGCCCCAGGGCTCCCTCCACTCGATTTTTAAGTTACAATATTACATATACTCACAGCCCAAAATACTGCAAAACAACAACCACTGAACAGATTTGGGGGCGTTTTTTTTTTTTTTTTTTTTTTTGCAAAATGACTGCATTGTCAAGAGAAGATTGTAACGTTTTTAATGAATCCTGATCCTCAAATCATCCTTTTTATAGCCTCAGTTTTCTGTATATTTGGTAGAATTATACGTATAGTTCAGAGTTCCAGGTTTCAGAAAACTCTATAAGAGAACTTTATATCGTTCTAATATAAAAACGCTGGCGTCGGCGTCGAGACTAACGCGACTTACTCTCATACTAAGTTAGGCAATGTAACTTACACACCTCATGAGCAGATTGCTCGCAATATGCAGTGGTACACGCACTTGACAAAATACTTTGTCGGGTCGGTCTTGGATACATCCGGTCTTTAGATTGTTTTTTTTATCCTTTTAACTTTCAATGACTCTGTAGTGCCGACCTTTGACTGAAGACATAATATTTAACTAATGTCTTACTAACTTCGTTTTAAACGCGTTAAAAGATACGATTGTGTTGGCAATTTTTAAAATACATCTCATTCTTGTTTAATATACTTTGATTTCTATATAGAAAATGTAGGTATTATATTTTTTTTCAAGAATGTTAAAGGGTACTTTTTATAAATATTGGACAATCTTTATTTATAGTAAATTAATTGTTCAAAACAAATTAAGCTATTTTTAGTGAATTGGACATTTATCATTGTCTTTATGTTATCACCTTATTATCAAATTAATAGTTATTATTACTTATACAAAATTAATTATTTATCTTTGACATTGATTCCGTTGTTCAGGCTTTATTATTTTTATAAATGAAAAGCATTACATTTGTGTTAGTACTTGTTTCAGTTTAATTTATCACAGAGCTTAACAATTGAAATTTTAAAATACGTGTATGTATATTTCGTATAACCAGAAACAATATTTAAGTTCTAACCGATTTACTGCAAGCGTGTACTTTTTTTAAAAACGGAGAGGGTTAAAATCTCAGGTTTCGTGTGTTTTTGAAGTATTATTTTAAGATGAAAAGAGTTCTAAAACAATAGTATATACATAGAAGAAAAATGTTATTCCAAAATTTGAAAAAATCAAAATGGATATTTTTTAAATTTGGAAGAAAGTTTTTGTCGTGGTATTTTACCACATATAATATAGTTATTATACCACTATATTTTTATTTTACCACATATTATATTATTATGACTTTAAAAAGCTATAGTATCTAGCTTTATTAGTTTGTATTATACAGACCCTTAAAGTGCGTAAAAGGGGGCTTTTTGACCCCCAACTATCAATAAAGAACCCGCCTGTGGTTAATCTATACTTATAAAAGCCAAATACCATTGACTCATTGACGCATCACAGTTTCTCCAAAACCACGAGGCCTACAAACATGAATTTTGGCACTAATACTCTTTATAGGCTCTAGACGCGCTCTAAGAAAGGGTTTCAAAAAATTCGAAATTTTTGGGTGGTCAAAGTTACAAAATCACGATTTCTCTAAAACCATCGAACGGATTGGAATGAAATTTGGTATGTAGCTTCTTCTAGGGCCAAAGGTGCTCGCTAAGAAAGGGTCTTAAAAAATCATAAATTTGAGGGGATTTGGGGGTCAAAGTTACTAAAAAGAAACACCGAACGGATTTGAATGAAATTTATTATGTAGGTTCCTCTAGGGCCCTAGGTACTCGCTAAGAAAGGGTTTTAAAAAATCAGAAATTTTAGTGGGTTTGGGGGTCAAAGTTACTAAAAAGAAACACTGAACGGATTGGAATGAAATTTATTATGTAGGTTCCTCTAGGGCCCTAAGTGCTCGCTAAGAAAGGGTTTAAAAAAAGAAATTGAAATTTTAGGGGAGGTTTGGGGGGGGGGGGAAAAGTTACTAAAAATCCCCATAAGAAATACATAGTGTAATATATTTATTGATATAATATATTTTTTGTTAATATACATCTAACTTTGATTTGTCTATCCGTGCAAAGCCGGGTCGTGCCAGCTAGTCGATTATAACTGAAAAACCGTATGAGATACTTTATAAACTAAACCTATTTGAATTTCCAATAAAATTCTCGACAACTTAGGTTAATTTGAATATCATGTAATCAGTCATGCATTTTAAACAGACTTCGATTTAACGAAGACTTTTTTTAAGATAACAGATATGATGTTCATACCATAATATCTATAATTTGTATCAATCGTTTTTAAAATTTAGACATATATTAATAATTTCAGTTTAAACATCTGTGTAAAAATTCAATCAAAACGGAAAATTTTCATACACTATATTATAACAACAAATTTACAATATTAGAAACAAGAGGAAACGCTAGGTGGGTCTACATGTAACAATTCTATCTACAGTTTTTCGACAATTTTTTAATTTGTTATGCATGTTTAGTATTTGTATGGTTATAATATACACATACTATTGTTTTAGAACATTTTGCGTGTTAAAATATTAATTAATTTAACACATACAACCAAAAATAGGCGAAACCTAAGCATTTAACCCCTTTAACTTTCAAAAATGTAC
>JAGFPH010000545.1:0-19532 GCA_018207615.1 Philaenus spumarius
TCATATTTACTTACGTTCGTAATTTCGATTCACTGTTAATGTTTACTGTATGATATAAATACAACATTCGATGATTGAATAGTGAATGCTATTATCGATAGTGTCGGATCATTTCAACCAGAGTGTCACGTGACCAAATGCATTTTCATACATACAAAATCTTAATGTTGAGCCTATGTTGTGTATTTTAACACACTAAAAGTTTGCCGCGGATGCTATTAACAAGCCTTGAAAATTCACAACTTCAAGCCTTGAAAAGCTTGAATTGTGCTTGAATTTGATTTTCCTATTTGAGTGGACACCCTGTTAATTCATTAAATCTCGGGAAATGTAGAAAACAGATTTTATTATTATTGCAGCAATTTTCAAGTTTTGGTTTTCTACTAGGTTTTGTCTTGTTTTAGTTATGGGATACAGAGCAAGTAAAGAGATTAAGGATAATGGATGGCCACTGTACAAGAGTAGGATCTTTGTCATGGAACTCTTATATATTGACAAGTGGAGCAAGATCAGGACAGATCATCCATCACGATGTACGCCAGAGAGAACACAAAACTTCAGTACTTTCCGCTCATACACAAGAAGTGAGTAACAAAGCTGGATTCATAGTTTAGTTTCAATGTCAATCCTTTAAACAATATAAAGCAATATATAGACAAGTCATTTATATGTTGTATATTATTCTTATCATGGATATGGTAATTAATCTATTGGTCTAGATGTAACTGGAGGTGTAATGGTTGTTTGTGCAGTTGGAATACTAAACAATTGATTTTCGAGCTATTATTTATATATCCTAATCTTACTCTTTGTGTATTTTATTTCCCGCACGTCAATGTTACTGCTAGGCTCTTCAGCTATCTTGGCTATTAATTGTTCATTGTCAATGAATTTACAATTTGTACTTATTTGGTTTGTATTGACAAAATTAAATTAAAAAGAAGTTATTTTTACTAAGTTTTTATTTTGATATAATATGGATAAAGGCCAAAGTCCTAATGTATTTAGTGTTTCTTACTTCTTTAATATAGTAACTTAACACTTTCAGTGCTAGGGCATATTAGGGTCTTCTTATGAATGACTAGCAAGGTGGCGTCCAATTGTAAGTGGCTTTGTAGTAGCTATTTTCCTAGGCTACTAGACCTGGACTCGTAAAAGGGTTCCTACCAACTACTCAGGTAAAACAAATTGCTTTAGACAACAACTAAACTCCTTCTTTTCCAATGTAAAGGAATTGGACAGGTGCAGTTAAAACCGCGCCCAGTCACAGGGAAGGACAATTTTTGCGGGTTTAACCGCGCTCAGCACTGAACGTGTTAATTGGAGTTTTTTGTAATAATGGCAGAGTTCTTACATGCTAAGTCCAATCTGATACCTTTTTATTATCCAAAGCTACTTTGTCCAATGATACTGATAATTTGTCTTGAGATAAATAGATATTAGTAGTGCAGGTAATATTTATGCAATCATTTCAGTTGAATTTTCTATTTACTCTCAAGTAACAAACATCAGGAAATAATATACTTTTATATAGTTTTAGTCATATGTTGGTTGTGTAAGAATTAATGGATTATTTCATTGTTTAGGTTTGTGGTTTGAAATGGTCGCCTGATGGAAGATACCTAGCAAGTGGAGGGAATGACAACATGTTAAATATATGGCCTCAAGCTCCTGGACAAATGCATTCTCAGCCACAACCTCTATATACCTTGAAGTAAGCAACTAACATTAATGCAGTAGTTTCTTAATGTACAAAAAGTTAAATTTGTAGGGTCACTTTTTCATTTTATTTTTGCAATGTTGGTGTTACAAAAAATAAAAAAAATATGAATTAGCAAGGCACAAATTATGTAACTTTTTCAAGTGTGACTCTATCTTATTCTGATTCTTTTCCTCCGCTTCTGATGTCACAGGGTGTAGTTCGTAGGCCAAAAGAGGACTAGCATTGTATTTGGATAACCTAATAGAACTCCGATCCAATACAATATTTCGTTCCACTGGAAATTCGACGATAGTGGCGCTATCTATTGGGGAAACAACGGAAGCTGTGTGAAACACCAATGCTACCAATGATTTCTCCCTAGTGCTACCTCGCGGCGCGATCGTGCACTATTTTCCCGACAACCTAATTTTTTCCACACTGCTGCCGTATGGATGCAAGATCTATTTATTATTCATGATCTATGGTACTAGTGAGGAGTAATCAATGAAAAAATGCAATGTTGTTAAAACTAACTTTAAACATTATTAAAGAAAAAACATATATAAAAATACGAACCTATACATTTATACAAAGGTGATTCTCAAAATTTTATCCTAGGTTATTTCTAAGAGAGAGCAAAAATTAAGATTTATGTTTTCAAATACCAGCTGATCGATACTTCGCTTTACACATAATAAAGAATAACAAATTTCCATACCCTACTGTTTTAAGTTTATTAAAAGTTAAGCAACTGTGCACTCATTATTACACATGCCTCTTGTCCAGCGTGACTTAATCTTCATCAATAAATATCAAAATAAATACTTTTTCTCTTGAATTTTCTTTGAATCGCTGATGTACTAGACCATGCTAGACATTTTTAATTCACTTTAAAAACGATGAATGTTAAATTTGTGTGATTTCATTCCGACTTTGAATTGAACCGTTTACAGATGCAACCACTCTGCTCAAACGTCAAGCTTAGACGAAGGAAGAAGTCTAACTCTGAGTTGCCAACCTACAAAATGAATACATCAATCCCTCGCTATTTAATTTGGAATAGGTTCCGAAAAATTGCCGAGAATAACAAAAGCGATAATATCAAAAACCAAATCTTTATGGGAAAAGGGAGGTTATGTTCATGACTTGTAGAACATTTAAAAACATGTTCTAATACCTATAATTAATTTACATAACATAATAAATTTTATATTTACTTCAATTTTTGTAGAAAGTATTCTATTTAACTCGGCGAATTATAATTTCAGTTTCATAACACTAAATACATAAACATCGACACAGTTCACAAAAATCTAAGAACTGTACAGTCAACTCTGGAAATATTTATCACTGTGAAATCTATAACACTACAATTACTAAATTAAAACTTAACAAAATGTTTTTTAAAAAGTAACTTAATTTCAAATAACTTTAAACAAGTTGTAATCTCTGATTGTTTTTTATTTAGTTGTAGTTTTTTTCACACTTTGTTGTATAGCGCTACTACCATGTCAAGTTGTCGACTGAATTTTATTGACGGTTCGGTTCGAGAGAAGGAACGACTTCTAACACTTTCGTAGTTAATTCTTTTGCTAATCGAAAAATGTTAGTCACTTCTTTTAAATTAATTTGACTTGCTGTACACTAAATTGATGTCACCAATTAAATCATTGTACAGTACAGTATGCCATTGACCTTCATTTGAACAAGTCCACTTGTCTTCACGCAGGGTTGTGTTGTATGGAAATCCCATCTTGTATGTTTTGTTAATTTTGTGAGTGTTTCATCGACGTGGTATTTATACAATATTATTAAATTCGTACAATAATAATTACAATACATACGCTGTTTTAATTTACGAATTTTGCACGTACTGTAGTGCTATTTAGTACAGTATTTTTTCTCTTTTAGCGACTGCAAATAATCAAAACCGCAAATACCAAGCCCGCGAATATCGAGGGATTACTGTACTTGATTTTGTTGTCCTTCACATTAACACTCTTATAAATTGTTCTATTTTGATGATTGGGCAAGTAATGTCACTGTTTTTTGTCTATGATCTAATGATTTGTCTATGTCTTTATACTAAGCTCTTTTTTTAAATCAAACCTTATGGGTTATGTTTACCGGATATTAGTAGCTCTCTCAAAATGTAAGAAATATTGTGTTGAATTGAAGAAATATCTGTTTTCCCAAATGAAGATGTACATTTTATTAAAATTTATTTATCAAGAAAGTTTTTTTCTAATAACTGTTGTTACTTCTACTTACCTTTTTGTAAATTTCATCTATTTATCAGTTTGGGTACAATTTTCTGCCAAATGTAAAATCAAATGGATCCTAGCAGATATAATTTGTATAATAATTTCATCCATTAAAATTACCTACTTACAAAATTAAATGACCTAAACCTCGACAAAAAAGATTGCTGTTTTTGGATTGATTTCCTAGACATGTATGGAAAACTCTACAAACTTTCAACTTATCGTTAAAGTTGATTAAGTTTTATCATTTTGCTGAAACATTTATTGATGTTCTAGTTGTTTTGTGGGTTAATATGATTTATAGAAATCTTCTACACAAATTCTTTACTTGTTACTGTATACCTCAGAGAAATTTTGGCAAAATATAATTTATCTGGTAAAACATGGAAATGTCGAAGAATTTTTGTCATTGCTTGTACAGAACTTGACTTTATACCATTCTAAACTTCCTTTAACTTGAAAGTTGTGACAGGTTTTGTTGTATATATAGTAGTTTTAGTGGAACTTTTACCAACATTACAATATTGATAACTGCAATAATTTATCGATTGTTATTTCAGTTCTCATCAAGCTGCAGTGAAAGCTCTAGCATGGTGCCCTTGGCAAAGTCATGTATTGGCTAGTGGTGGTGGAACTGCTGATAGACATATCCGCTTCTGGAACTGCAACACTGGTGCTTGTCTGAATTCTATTGATACTAGATCTCAGGTAAGTCTCTCACTCATAGATTTTTATCAACTTTTCAATGAATTATTTAAAATAATATACCTGTAGCTCCTATAACACGTGGCCACTATACTTGCCATTACTAGTAGTAGCAACTAAATTGCCACATAAAGCAGCAGCACCACACATACCTCTTAATTTTCTCGCCATAAACAGGAGTCACAATTTGTGCAGAGAGCAAATTATGCTGTTGTCTAACTCCTTTAATCTTTTCTTTTATTGTCCAATTCATCAGTCAATTTTATTTTCTCACTATACTATAGTTTAGAAAAAATATAGTGATCGCAAAAAAAATTGATGTTGAGATTTTTGTGGAAATATCCGTTTTGGGACCCCTGAGTCAAAAAATGTGGTTTTTACAAAATGTATGTCTGTCTGAGCACAGGGTGACTATTTTAAGTATGCCACCATTGGGATATCAGAAGCGGCAAGATTTACAGGAAACTTTAAATGGGGGACTTCACTTACTTTTTAGTGGCCATTAAAAATATGAATTTGAAATTTCAAAAATATGCCGCTATTTTCCAATATGGCGGCCAACTTTTGAATTTCTTATGGAACCCCTATTTTTATGACGGATTTGGATTTTACATGCAATTTTAAGAGTTGTTTATTCTTGGTGTGTTTTTGATAAACTTAACCGTTTAGCCGCTAGGAGCGTTGAAAGTTTCAGAAACTCTTATTTCAACAATTATTAAAGAGGCTTATTTTCAATTTGCAAACAATAAAATTTAACTCAATGTGCAATATGTTTTACAATGGAATGTTAAAAAGCTGTTGCAATAAAAATTCTCGTTTAGCTAATAAATAATAACTGATTTTGGGGGGTATTTTGGCCAAAAATGGAGTTGTTTTTCAACATTTTTCAAAACCTTTTTTCGTGCATCTATACAGGCCTAATTGACATGTTTGGTGCAAATTTGTTCGAAATCGATCGAATAGTTTTCTCTCTAGCTAATAATAATATTTATTAGTTACTCTCCTACTTTAATATCCCCTCTCCTACTTCAGTACAATTATGAAGTCACAGTGAATCTGTTTAATAATTTAAATATGTTTGTGAGAAAGTATGTGCCAGTTTCTGGTACCGTTTATTGTTTTAGTGTTGCATTCTGTTGTGTTTTCTCAACTGAGAAATAAATGTTTTTGTTCATAGTAGCAACAACATACAAATTTAGCCTCCAGAGCTTCTATTTTTGAATAATTAATTGCATTTCTTAAACCTTTGTATATACTGTTTATAGGGGTGTGCAAGATCTCGAAACTCTTGACTAGGAACAAGAAATAACTCAATATCATCTCGATCTTGTTGTCAAGAATAAAATTAATTTCTCGCTTATATTTTTCTTGATTCTGCCATAAATTTCCCGATACATTTTAAAAATCTCGAGTTTTTTTTTAATTTTAGGTCTTTTTATAAAACTTAAAATGTTACATTAGAATGAAAAGAAGATAAACAAAACATTTCCAAACATCTCAACACAAGGAAGTGATTAGGATATCGCAATATCTTATTTAAATTACTTGATACTGACGAGAAATAACTTAGCATAGTAGAGATTGAGTTTTATATAACCTTGGTTTTTAGTAAAATAAATAATGGCAGTTAATTACTTAACTAAAAATAAATATAATTATATAAAAATTAATATTTTGCATATGTAGTGTAAAGCATATTAACATATTAATCAATAGTCTAAACTGTTAAAGTACATATTATCTATGAGGTACATTATATTTGTAATAGCTTTCATAAACTTAGTAATAATAGCAAATCAAAAGAAAGTTAACTTATTAATAATTAACTTATCCCATATATACATTATATTAATTTCGATGATGTAAAAAGCTATATGATACTTCTCACTCTCAACTTGAGATTAAAATTTTGGTTCATTCTCTTTACAAAAAAGTTAATCTCGCTATTTCTCGATCTCGATAAATTGTATTTAATAAATTCTCGTTTCTCGCTCGTTCCTAAACCTCAGCTCTCGTCTTTTTCTCGATCTCGATAATTTTTATTAAACAACATCTCGTTCTCGTCTTGAATTCAAAAAGTCAATCTCGCACACCCCTAACTGTTTATATATCAAATTTAGATTCCGCTAATTTATGTTCCAAAAAATGTATTGTTATTTTTCAATTATGCAGGTTTGTGCACTTCTATGGTCTACAAATTATAAGGAACTGGTGTCTGGACATGGCTATGCAAACAATCAATTGATAATTTGGAAATATCCTGGGCTCACAAAGGTAAATTATTAGTTTAAGCGAGTATAAATATTAATTAGGTTTGTTTTGTATTTTTTTAACAATAATCTTAATCTGAGTATAGGTTTGATAAAGGATTGTCCTTTTTAACTTTAGTTAGTTTATGTGTGACTTACCTAATCATAACAAGTCTATTATTAACATATAAATACCTTTTTTCTTTGTGAAGCTCACAGTCCTGTTTTTTGTTTCATGATGATCGTTTTGCTTCAGGCACTCTCAAACTGATGTAATAAAATTGTTTTTATTTTATTGTTTTTTAATTTATAAATAAATAACATATATTTACAACAAAAAACACATTAAATTGAAAACCAACACTATTTCACAATTTTATTACATTAAAATGTTCTCTGTTTAAAGTTATTTTGTAATGAGGGCGGTTAAATTTTGTTGGTATTTAATATGCATGTGGCATTTGAGTAACATAAATAAATTCTCATTGTCAGGTGACTAAATCTACAAAATTATAAGTCAGAAGTCTACACAAGCAATAGAAAAGCTGTAGAATAAGGTATAATACAAAGGGGTCTGATCGTAGAGTCTGTGTAACGATCCCATCATGTTTTTGCTGTTGCTAACATAAATGACGCCATATTACCAACTAATCTTTTGTTGCGAACTGCATTTGTGTGTGTTCTTATTGATCCTTGAGTCAGAGAAGTCCAAACTCATCCAGAGTACTGAGTGTTGTAAATGTGTGTTTTTATTTGTATCTTGACAAAGGATGCAATAAAAGCAATAATGTTGGTTACATAATATCTGAAAAATAGGTCAAACAAATGATTTTAAAAAAATGGGTTTGTGAATTACACAGGGGCGAAACAGGTGCTTATATAATATATCCAATCCAGAAAGGCGACACAAAACCATTAAAATTAGTTTTTTGTTTTAAACATAGGCAATTCAAATTTGAAACAAGCATATTTTCTTTAGCTTTGTATTTTTAAATTTAGTAGTTCATCAAATGAATGCAAATTTCATTCGGGTGTGGTTTCCTTAAACGGACTTATATCAATTAATTTGTTTTAATTGATGTTTGTAAAATCGGTAATTCATAAAATTAGCGAAAATTTTATAGAGGCGTCGTTTTGTTCACTGTTAGTTTAATTACGTTTTAACGACAATAATTCATTAAATTAGTTCAAATTATAATCGAGTATTGTTTTTTTACAAACTTTTGTCCATGTGTTTTAAATTATGTTTCAATCATGGTAGTTCATAAAACTAGCGGGAATTGTCTACAATTATTATGTTTTTTGTCATCATTTTCCATTGTGTTTTGTACTGTGTTAAAGCTGGTAATTTGTAAAATTAGGGCAAATTATCCGGGCGTTTTTTCACAGACTTGTGCCAATGAATTTTTAATAACGTTTTAATGCAAATAGTGTTATCATTTAACAATGCAAATAGTGTTAACTCATTGTATTTAGGATTTGTGAACAGGCTGGACACCTTGTATTTAATGAAAATGACTTCTTTACTTTGATCCTAAAGACCTTTCAGGTTTTTACCTTAAAAAAACATCAAATACAGTACTTAAATTTAACCATCATTATCTTTTATGGTTAATCTTATAAAATAACATATAGTTCAATCATTTTATTTGAAATTAATTTTGCACTAAATCCATGTTTACACTGCAATACACAAAACACCTATGCTATCAGCAAAATTTTGTGAAGATTTTTATTATGATTTGAGATTAGAATTTGGATTTAACCCATCTCTAATATAAATGTTTGTAAAACTGAATTAAAAAAATAGTTTTCTCCGCTTCTGTTATATACTGTATTTCAAAATATCTACACAAATAAAGTTCTTAAATTTTAATTTTCTAACCCTGAAATCCTTAAATTATGCTTGAATTTAACTTACAATTAATTGTACTTGATACCATGAATTGGTAGTACAGTAGAACCCCTCTTAACCGGTCAGGTCGAGACCGAGACCCTGGCCGGTTACGAGTTTGGCCGGTTGATCCGAGGTTCCCGTAAAAAATAGATTTTAGTTAAAAAATAACCTACAGTACATATTTCATAAATAATAAAGGAAATAAGACGTTATTGCAACTGATTTTATTGTATGTACTGTACATACACACACAAACAAACACTAACAAATTACATGTAAACATTTTAACTTCCCTCGCCTCCTTTTCTCCCCTCCCGTTTTCAAGCACTTTTGCTCTCACGAAATTCAGTAAAGGTTCCGAGAAATAAACAGATGAAGAAAGAGAAACAAAGGATGCCGTTTGGTTAATTGATTCCAAGAAAAAATAATACAGTTCCGTGGGAAGCAAGATTTGATCCCCCCTCTTGCTTCCGCGGCAAGAATCAATCGACAAGGCGGCTTCCTTTGCTACGCTCCTCCTCCCCCCTTTTCCCTGCCACAACATTAACACATACAGTAGCACAAATAACATTGCGTCATCCCGAAATGTCCGTCAAATAATCGATGTTTGAGACTTCGGCCAGTTAATATATTTGATTTTGTTGTTTCTTGAAATAGGCCGGTTAAGCCGAGGACCGATTGATCCGAGGCCGGTTAAGAGGGGTTCTACTGTAAAGGTGAAATGGAATTATTTATGTAAAGTTACAGTCAAGTACTTTATGGAATTCCGGGTTATCTTCAAGCGGCATGTTACTTCAACTGCTTTCACAGTTCACTCAAATATTGGAGCACTTGAGGCCTGCTTTTTTGCATTTGCAGTTTTTCTAACAGGTCTTCTTGTATTTACAAGAAATAAGTTTCAAAACTGCTTGGTTAGATTAAGTTGTACAATGATTATTGGCTCCAGACCATCTTTGGTTGTCTTTCAACCCCATTGTTCAGGATCTTTTTCATTCCCAATCTATTGTCGAATTTGAAAATACACCCTCAAGGAATGTTCCTTAGCTGCCACCTCAGTAAGAGGTAGGGACACCGAATAAGCTGATGTCTTGTATGTAGATCTAATGTAATATTTATACCTCAATTTGTTTAATGACATACCTTCCTTGTCATGGAATTTTTACAATGAGGCAAAAAAACAATGGCCAGAATCAATAACTGTATAAATATTATCATTGGTATTAATTAATGCAGGGGTTTCTTAGAGTCTGAAAAACAAAATTTTTCCTACTTTGAACTAGGCTGAAGTAGTATCACAGCCTCATACGGCATGCAAAAACAATATATTGTTAGCAATTGATTGATCAAATTTGCAGTCAGGAGAGAAAATGAGTGGCGGAACTCTCTTCGCCTGGCTTTAAAAAGTATACAATTGAATGTACACCTCAACAGCGAACAATCATAATCACCAGCAAATATACGTTTTCACCCACTATAACTACCGAGTTATTTTGTTGTGGGTCCTTAGCTGTGACAGTAATTGTATCCTCTTGTCCCTTTTCAATATTAAAACCAGACGCTCTTTGATTTTTATATTTCCTAAGAATTTTTGTTGTAGCACTGTAGACACAATTGTTTGTTCACAATTGTGTGAAACATAAAATCTACTGAGGTTTATTTGCTCACTCGGTATATTTAGTACCTCTGCAACCGTCTTCACGAAGGTAACTATCAAACACAACTTATACTTAACTTTCACAAATTGATAAAAGTTATTGCCCTTGCAACTCTATGCAGCAAAATATCCTCCATCTATGACATACACACACCCTTGGAGATGTTCCTCTTCAGTTGGTGTAAATGCTTTGTATAAAGTAGGCTTAGTTTCTTTTGACATACCACAGTTGTCGAAAAGAGGCAATGGATATGGACACAATTTGTATGTTAGTAACTCTTCAAGTTTAAACTTCATCAGATTTTTTAGTAATCGTGATTATGTGAAAAATAGTTGTCGGACTGATGGAGATAGTTTCATCTTGTACTTTGATTGCATTGTTCATTGTAGCAAATAGTTAACCTCTTTTTCCCAATTTAACATTTTGAAAATCATCACCAACATTTCTACCAATCTCCTTGACCATGTGACAGTTGATACTGCTGCCTCCTGCAATACCAGAGCTAAGTGATAAGAAAAAGGATAGTGTTGCATACACCATTCCATCAACGTTTTTGAATCACTGCTATCCCTTTAATCCTTGCTCCTCTCGTCTCCACGTGTGGTTCTGAAAACTGGTAAATGCAACGCCACACAACTTCTTCATTTCTTTGCAAGAAAGTCATTCCTTTTGTCCACCTACAGAGGATACTTTTGCTGACTACATGACCATAAGTCAGCCACAAGCAATTTTCATTGTCCTCATAAGGGACTGTTCGATGGTTATATCTGTCCATGGTCGCTGGTATTTGACAGTAAACCCGCCATCAGTGAACTTGCTTATTCCTCAGCGACATTTTGTCTTTTGAGCTGTGCATGTATTGCCCGCTAACAAGTAAGTACAAGACCATCTCGTACACAACTTGAAGGTTCCAGGCTGTTCTTTCAGCTTGATTAGCCTGTTTTGAGCGCCTCTTTCTATGGAATCCATGACAAAAAAAAAATTGATAAACATGAATTATTGTAGGTAATTTTCTCGTCTTTATCGTAATATAAAAACTTTTACCTAAAAACTTAGTTTACAAATTATAAGCCAAAAACATAAAATTTTGTTTTTAATGATTTCTTAAATTTGCAAAAAAAAAATTTGGACAACTTTAGATTCCTGTTCAGCACAACAAAAACTACAAACTAAACCATGTTACGCCTTTGACCACCTGTGGCATTAAATTGGAAGCATAATGTCACAATGGATCAATTTCAAGATGGAGGTCGCAGCGTAACCACTCGAAAAGCCACAAATTACCTTATTCACGAGAAATTTACCACCTTTAGACCTCAGAAAAACCTTGCTCCTCTGGGAGAGTACACTTACAAAAAAAACATACTTATATCTTATATATATATATATCACATAGACATCAAAACCAAATTGAGGTTAGGTTTGAACCTAAATAATTTTTTTTTAAATTTTAATATTGACATGAAATTTTATTGAACAGTAGCCATTTGGCAAAAGCAAAAAGACAAAACAATGAAAATGATGTCTCCCATGAGACAGATAAATTTCATGCAAATAAAATATTTAATTAAAAAAATCGATGGCCAACTGAAAACAACCTTATGGGCGCATAAAAATAATTTTTAAAAGTCAATTTCTAATTTATAGTTCCAAACAAAGCATGCTACCATCCATTACTAATACATTTATGAAAAAGAACTAAAGATATTTTAAACTAACACATAGTTTATTTATAAAATTTGCCTCATCTCATTTAGTTTTGCGATGAGAAATAAAAAAGTCACTATCACTGCAAATATATTTTGTTTTAGGTTTTGGTGGAGTGTCTGTAGCTCCCCAAACTTGGACCAGCAAAGCTAACAAAGAAAAACAATGCATAAGTAACTGATTTGCTTCAGTTCCTCAACAGATTCAGTCATGTAAACCAGCTAACTTAGTTTTGATAAATATGTTTTTGACATTTAGTGAAAATTACTGAAAATCTCATAAGCAAGCACACAATTTGTTAAACAGACGATTTTAGTAAAGTAATAGTTTGTGTACACATAGTCAAAACTGGTAACACTGGCTTTGTAACAAAATCTAGCAAATATTTTGTGGCAAACAAACTTAGTACTTGTTCTGGCTTTGAAAATAGCCTACACAACTCTTAACCTCTAGTCAGGTTTGGTATATTATTACAGCATTATGAGATGTTGATTTTGCTTCACAAACTGATAATATTGATGTTAAAAGGTCTATTATATTCAAATACTTTGTTAAATTGTTTTAGCTTCAAACATGACTTATACAGCATTTAGCTCCTGTTTTTAAAATTAAAACAACAACCATGAGAAATTAATTTAGGTTTGCAAAACTGACAATATTTGCTTTAGCAATGTAGAAAATCTATTACATTCAAATAATTGTTAACTTGCTTTAGCAATGTAGAAAATCTATTACATTCAAATAATTGTTAACTTGCTTTAGCAATGTAGAAAATCTATTACATTTAAATAATTGTTAACTTGCTTTAGTTGTAAGCACTACTCACACAGCATTTAGGTTCTGTTTACTTGAACTGTTTCATGAAACATTAAGATGAACACATTAAGAGTTAAATTGCTGAAAGCTTTTTGTTACACTAAACGTTAATCAAATGAAAATTTATGGTAGTAATTTTTAGCAAAATTTAGTTTACAATATAATCTTTCAGGTTCGCATGACATAACCTAAACATTGAAGAATTATACAATGTTTTAAACGTATACTCCCCTGTTAAGGAGCATGACATTAATGTTAAATAAATTAATAACGCACCTGGTTAACAGAACGAAGTTATTTGTCCATAACAGAATATATTTGCTGGAGAAAGTGTTGGTGCAACATTCAAGAGCTGTGTGCCATGACTTGGCTCGGTGAAGTATGAATTTGATGGTTCTCGAATATATCAATCGAACATTCCACTTTTTTAAACTATTTTTCTGGAGTATTAGTAGTTTCTAAGTTGTTCATGAATAAGATATTACATTTTCTAGCATTCTGCCAAAAAAATTTGTTGTCGTACACAAACACACAGCAACACAGAGTCCAGCAAACAACAATGTTTAAAAACATTTTTGTTTGCATGATGGTTTTTGTGTACAAAGAAAAATTTGCATTCGAAAAAAGTATTGTACAAAGTTGGACTTCAATACGTGCGGATCTTAAATTTTAACATACAAGATGGGTGAAATTATTTCATGAGAAAAAGAATTAATTTGTGCTACTGCTATGTTGATATTTAGTAAGGTTTAAGAAGCTGTAATTAATTTTGAATTGATTTTCAGGTTTAAGCATCTTAACTTACTTCCAAGAGAACATGGTCTTCCTTATTTTTGACGAATTCAGGACTCCTGTAGAATTCCTGAATGTTTTAACACTGCCTATGGATTTTGGATCAGAATAACAAAATAAAAGCATTTTGATTTTAAACAAATTGGGAACACAATTAATGTAAATATTGTAACAAAACTAAGCTAAAAATAAAGGAAAGTTAATTATTTAAACTAGTTATTATTATTTCGACTAGTTTCCTATGTTTCAGTTTTGGAAAAAGTGCACATTGTGTTTTGTTGTTTTACCTAAATTTGAGTATACATAGGCTACATAGCCTATAGTCATAATTAATTACACTTTATTTAACCTCTTCCCACGCTACAGAAATTTCGGACCGCTCACACTGTAACGCTACATACCCCCAAAATATTAAGTTCTCAATAAGTCAAAGCTAATTTTTTTTTCGATTTTCTTTACCAAAAAATGAGACATGGGAATAAAAAATTTGTTTTTTTAATCATTTGACAGCAAAATAAGTAAAAAAACACTACAAAATTAGAAAGAATCAAGCTCGTGAAACCCACACTGTTTATTACTTATTGTATAGTTAGGTTATTATAAAATATTGTAATTATTGAAATAAAGAACAGATAACCATGGTTGTGTTACATTGTTTTCACAGCTCAGGGTGTGGTATTGTACCCTTTGAAACACGCAACGGGGTGTAAGTTGGCCGCGCGGTGCAGATCTCGCAAAGGAAGATCGTTTCCTTTCTCATTCCTTGTTGAGCGCAAACAACACATCTACCAGTGTCCTTTTCTCTCCTTGCATAAGTGTTGTCTGCCAAAAAATAATAAAACAACGAACGCAGTACAGTTTTACATAGAACTGACTTGCGAGTTAGTTCGTCTACAGCGTTAGCGTCTCTCGAAACAGAGCATGAGTGGTGTAGCGTGCCAACTTACATGCTCCTCCCACAACAGTCGGAATTCGGAGTCGACCGCCATTATGTTTTTTAACCAAGGGATATGTTACCCAATAACTGCTGCACTCAAGCGGCAAAACTGAAAACTATTTAGTCCTGACAATACACTCAATGTTTAAAAGCGAGTTTATTTGTCCACAGCGTTTTGAGCAAAGTTAAAATTAGCGGTTATATTCGTCTACAGTGCGAGAAGGGTTAATTTGAAAAAAGGTGTGTAAAAGGTCAAACATCTTATTTTGAATTATTTATAGATTTTTTTTTTAATTGTAAGTAGAGGTAAAATCATTTATTTTTAGAAAAAAATATTGAAACAAACAGTAATGTTTCTGTGAAATTCAAGTATAAAAAATCTGATTAAATTTGATATATTACTAAATGGTATAAATATGCAGAGTAATTCGCATAATGTTCCAAGCTAAAATAATGAAAAATCTTCATATAAACATAAGGCCGGAAATGCTTCATTAACAGCTGGTGAAAGTTTCAGATTGCCCGCAGAAACAAGGCCCTACTGAAATATGTAGGGCGTAAATAAAGGTGTAAAATTTAATTTATGTAAAATGAGCAGACAAATTGAATAATATTTCAGAAGAGCTTCGTTTCTGTGGGGAATCTGAAATATTTTACCAGCTGTTATTCTCTAATGAAGCATTTTCGGATCTGTTTACTTGAACTGTTTCATTATTTTGCCTAGTGGAGTCATCTCAGATAGTGCTTGGAATATTTTGCAAATCACCCTGTATATATGTTACAAATATGTCTGAATTGAATTATAACCATCCACAGTAATGTGATTGAGGACAATTAATTCATGGTTCTTTGTGTGTTTCTATGAAGATGTCTGTATACGTCGTTTGTTATGTAGCAGGTTTGACGTTAGAGATTATTTTTACTCGCTGTTCAGAAGTTGGGGAAGCGATTCGGCAAAACAGGATAAGAAATCTCACCACAAAGCTTTCTGCTATCCCACATAATAAACTATGACAAATTCATATTAAAGCAATAAAGAGCCTACCTTACCACATTCTAATATTCTCATTTTTAGTAATAGCAACAATGTGGCAACAAATGAAATGTCTCCTGTTGCATATCCAGTAGGTGGGGCAAACAATGTGCTCCACCTACCAGGACAAAATTTTATATATCCTCTTTCAATGAGCGAGAGAGTAAAAAAGAAAACGAAGAAAATGCACACACTTCAAAAAGGGAGCCAAAGAGAAAAGACACTACATATGAGTACGCAGAATGTGAAGTTAGGCTGCGGGTCTAATCTTGTTTTAAGCAATATCATACAATTTAGAAATTTTAATCAATACTGGCTGTTGGAATACTTACTAAATATGTGTTTTACTTTACAAAAACTATAAAGAACAGTGTTTTATAATCCGTTTCAATATAACTTATTAGTAAACACTGTATGTAAATATCCAACAACTGAAAGTGTTACAATGCTAATTTCTTACATTTCACTAAAGTAAAAAACAATAAACGTTACCAGAAACTGGCTCATACTTTCTCGCAAACATATTTAAATTATAAACACATTCACTGCCAAGGACGCACATGTGAGCTTGGCACTAAACACTATGAGTAGCGGCCGACGCACAGTGCATTGCATTCCAAACCCCATATTGCAAGTATTTTCAATACAAAATCCATTGCGTGCTTTGCATGCCAACCCGCATATTAGGAGTATTTTCAATACACAATCCATTGCGTGCTTCGCACACCATTATGCATATTGAGAGTATCTTCAATACACAATGCATTGCGTGTTTCGCACAGCAATCCCCGTATATAACACCAACTGTGACTTCATAATTAAAATAGGAGAGTAAAAAATAAATATTATTAGCTAAAGAGGAAACTATTCAATCGATTTCGAACAAATTTGTACCAAACATGTCATTTAGGCCTACATAGACGCACGAAAAAAGGTTTTGAAAAACAACCCCCTTTTTGGACAAAAAACCCCCAAAAATCAGATATTATTATAAGCTAAATGAGAATTTTTTTTAAATGGGGTTTTTTGCATGGTAGGGTACATTAAGGGCTACTAATAAGGCAAATTTTATCAAAATCGTTAGAGCTGTTTTTTTTATTACAAAAATAATAACTGATTTTTTGGGGGTGTTTTGGCCAAAAAGAGGGTTGTTTTTCAAAACCTTTTTTGTGCATCTATACAGGCCTGACATGTTTGGTGCAAATTTGTTCGAAATCAATCAAATAGTTTTCTCTCTAGCTTTGTATACATACAGACATTTTGTAAAAACCCCTTTTTTGGACTCAGAGGGTCCCAAAATGGATATTTTTACGATCACTATACTTTCTCTATACTATAGTAGGGCCTATAGTAAGAAAGTAAAAAATTAGTTCGAACTATGTAATTTTATCATTTTAGTATGAATTAATAAAATGTTTACATCTGAAGTCAAGGGGTTTGAACTGTACTCTTGCACGGAATGGCAATTAGGCCGTCCTAAGACATCCGTAATCCTCAACAGGTTAAAGGGAAAATTATGGATGGAGAACATTTATAGAGTCTTTATTAAGGTGTGTACACACTTGCGCGCTGCGCACGCCGCTCGTGCGCATTGAATTCGTCATATTTGTACGGGGCGCACGCGCCGCTCGCAGCGATCCAGTTTCTGTCGGTTTTTTCGGCGAACACTTTGATGGTTCGCCGATCATATTTGGACAGGAGCGTGAAAGGTTTGTCGTTTTCAGCGCGCATGTGATTGTTATTATTCAAGATACCGGGTACTCAGTTATTAAATAAAGATGGATTGCTCTGAAGCAAATTTAATTAAATTAATAGACTCATACAGAAACCACTCCATTCTTTGGGATACTCAAAACAAGTTTCATTTTAATAAAAATATGAAACCAGATGCTTGGCGTGAAATATCAGCAGAGATGGATATTTCGGCAGACCTCTGTAAAAAAAAAATTACTTTACCCGTCCCTCAAATTTTTGTCGTTAGTACGGGGTGTTGGAGCATCACGATCCATCTCCTGTCGGTTTTTTCAACAAACCCTTTGTGTGTTCACAGATCAGATTTGGACGTGTGTTTGAAAGGTGTGTAGTTTTTCGTGCGCACTGATTGTTGATTGCTTTGTGAGTTATGGAGTGGTCAGAAGAAAAAATAATTAAGTTAATCGATGCCTATCGGAAAAACCCTCTTCTGTGGAATCCAATAATTTCTCATTATCATCAAAATCATTCCTCAGTTGCCAATTAGTTTTAAGAAACCCTTTTGTATATATTTGATATTTTATTTCTAGTCTGAATTCAGAAAATAAATTCAATTTCAATAAATAAATGGCCAGCAGATTGTGAGTTTTAAAATTCTTTAGTTTAATAAAAATATTTATCATCAATTACCGGTACTTCTTTATTATTTCAAGGTATTCTTTATTTTAATGTATAGCTAGCCTGTACAACGATCTTAAAATTACATTATTTATAACAACCAAGGCTATTTTAACTTCAGGCCTATTTCACATTTGTTTAAATTAAAACCCAAATTTGAGGCCTATGATTACTACCAGCAATATAGCGAATAGAAAAAGGTACGTATAATTTATTTACACCCCTGTCTTGAGAGTAAAATTGCAGTGCGGAAATAAGTGTCCTGTTTAGAAATGTGAAACCCAACCTTCTGCAGCAGGTTCTCAAAGTCAGAATGATCGCGGGTTTTCTTTGGATCGCTGGAGGTTTGTTGAAATCAAAACTTTCAACGAGCCGCGAACGTGCGGCGCTCATGTTGCACGGCGCGAGAGTGTATACGCACCTTTAAATAGAAAAATATTTGGAGAGAGAAAATGATTAAATACCACTTCAACGCTGGAGAGTTTACTTCTCCGCTGGCATCATGTTTACATTAAGTACACTTTCTACAATATAATGATTAGCTGATTAAATTCCTCAGAAGAGTATCTCTTGCATGTCACAATCTGAGGTTTATTGTACCCCTTGTTCGACTACCTACCATTCAAAAACACTGTGACTCTTGAGGTTCAAGACTTTCCCGTCTAAGTTGGTGTCTTCTGGTTGTTAGCTTAAAAGAGCCTTCTTCGCCGTTATCTCTACCAGTTAGACTAATATAGGGGGGAGCATAGGTAAATCAATCGCCAATAACTATCCTACACTACCTGTGAAGGAAGTTCTAACTGAGCAGAATGAATGAAAGCCTTTAGCTTCTCAGTTTCCTTAATTGCAATCAAATGTATAGTGATAGTGAAATAAACATAGTAATGTATATATGTATAATATTAATATATATATATACACCTTTTTTTCCGTCTTGCAACTTATTTTCTGTAGTGTAAAACTACGCGCGTTTCAGGAACACGTTCCCATCTTCAGGTTTATACATTTAAATAAAATTTTACTCACATGTGAGCACGTCATAATTTAGCAAACACACACATACACACATATCAAACACGAATTATTGCACATATAAAATTAAAAACAAAAAACACAGTTTAAACATTTTTAAAAACAGTTTTCTTTAGGTCATGCTACCGTTGCACCGGTCACTGGTCGACTGAAAGATTAGATCCGTTATCTCCATCGTCAATACTATTTATAGGCCTACATGTAGCAATTGCAGTGTTATACAGGCTATTCGATTTAAAATGTAATTGTTCATTGAGAACTAAGCTACTCTGGTGCAAATTAGCTTGGTAAATTTCAAATTCTTCCAATGCATTCATTAGGCGACCTTTTCTACATAAATGCAAAGGGATTAAATTTAATGTCAAATTGTCAT
>JAGFPH010000545.1:19632-51143 GCA_018207615.1 Philaenus spumarius
GGTCCGGTTCCAGAACCGACTTTTTAGCTCATCGGTTCTCGGTTCCGATTCCGCGAAGAACCGGCGGAACCGAGAACCGGTATCGGGAACCGACCCATCCCTAATTTTCTCATACCAAAAAATTGTTTTCTAATCAAAGTTGGTTTATTTGACAGTAAAAAAATTAAAAAAAAACACTACAAAATTAGAAAGAATCAAGCTCGTGAAAAACACACTGCTTTATTACATAATAATAATAATAATAATAATAAAGTGTGTTTATTGCACTACATACAAGACAAAACATTGAATCAAAAGAAATACAACATAACTAACCAAAATAATAACTCATACCAAAATAAAGTTACACACTTACAGCATGACCCGTAGGTCGTCTGCCAGGTTGGATTTATTCCCTGAACAAAGAGGAAGTTCTAATAATTAAACTCATAAATAAATGCCTTCCTATACTTGAGCGCACTTCTCAAGAAATTTACTAAATTAAACCAGTTTTCCCCATTCAATATACTTATCAATCTGTCACCATCAATTACTTTACATTTAAAATATTTTTCTCGAATGCCACCTAATAATAAACATTCTCCTATAAAATGTATCATGGTTTCCTCCTCCCGGGAACTGCATAGAGAGCACATCCTTTCAATTCCATTCCTGCCTGGTCTAGCGTTTAGAGGCAGTGTGGCAGTCCTTGCTCTGAATATTAAACTAATAAATTCTCGAGTGTATTTGTCATTAACATAAGCTGCCTCCCCAAGATTATATTCAAGTTTATTGTATACATCATACCCCTCACAATTTAAAATCCGCTCGGTCCATGAATTCATCGCTTCTTTTTCCAATTTTGCCAATAATTCATCAATATTTTATTTCCCTGTCCATTTTTTTTTATTTAAAAAAAATCTAAATCGTAGTGCATTTTATCCCCCATTTCCAACCAGAACCTAGCCCAAGAAATATTCCTTTTAATGACCTGCCTAACTAGTTGTTTTGGTAATCTATTGTCTGTCATGCTAAGGCACCTAATTATATATTTAAAATTTATTTTTAAAGTTTCTAAATTCAAAGATTTTGCCTTTGTCTCTAAATATAATACACTATTAGGGGTATTATTTGGTAGGCCAAACATTCTCTTTAAAAAAAAGCGTTGAAAATTATCTATAATAGGATTTTGTCTATAACCCCAAACTTGTGACCCATATGTGACTATTGATTTACATGCTGCATCAAAAACCGTCTGTTTTGTTGAGATTGGAATACTATCTTTAACCATAAAATTCCTCCATGAAGAATTTAATGCATATTTCGCTACCGTAATTCTCTCTGTAAGATGTGAATTGAGTGATAATTGTGGTGTGAATGTAAGTTCAAGGTACTTGTACTGGTTTACTATTTCTATTATTACATCACCAAATTTCCATTTTTCATTTGTGCTCAAACAACCACCCTGCCTAAATACCATTATCTTTGACTTTTCCAAATTTACCAATAAATTCCACCTTTCACAATAAGTTTTAAACCTATCAATCATTTTTTGCAATATTTTGGGCTCTGAGGCCAATAATACTAAATCATCAGCATACAAAAGTACCCTAACATTTAAATCCCCTACCCACAAACCTCCGTCAACCGCATCGTGAATATCATTTACGAACAAAGCAAACAACAACAGAGAAAGAAGGCAGCCCTGTCTAACTCCTGTAGTGGTTGCAAATTCATCCGTTAGCCCATCATTGAACCACACCTGTGATGCGGCACCCTCATATATATTTTTTAATAAACTCACAAATTTTGAAGATATTCCCAAGTTGTATAATTTGTAAAATAATTCCGCCCTACCCACCCGATCAAATGCTGCTTGAAAATCCACGAAAAAGCAGTAAACTTTTTTCCCTCCTTTCCTACTCTTAAGCTTCACAATATTATATAAATTGAATATATTATCGACCGCTGAATATCCTCTACGAAAACCAGCTTGGTATTCGATCAGGATGTTATTATTCTCCACCCAATCTTCCAACCTATGTAATAGTATCCCAGTAAAAATTTTTGACACAGCATCTATAAATGATATTCCTCTGTAATTATTAACATTTTCTGTTGAACCCTTCTTGTGTAGAGGAAATATAATAGACTTTTTAAATGAGTTAGGCACAATTTCATAATCCAATATATAATTAAACAGTTTTAACAACAATTCGAGAAACTCTTTCGGTGCTTGTTTATAAAATTCAAAAGGAATCCTATCCAAACCAGGGGCCTTATTGTTTTTTGCTTTCTTTAAAACTTCATGAAGTTCATTCATAGTAATTTTATTATCCAACCTTCATTTTCCACAAATGGCATTGCAAAAGCTGTCGGACCGGTATCCCCCTTTGTAGTAAGCAGCTCTTGAAAATATTTAACCCAGTCTCCTGCCCCAATATTTCCTGCACACCTAAAAACCTTATGTTTAAATTTATTAACTAATTTCCAAAACTCCTTTGAATCTTTCACACTATTAAAACTATTCATTAGTTCTTTTGCATAATACACTTGTATTTCTTTACATAATTTCTTATATTGTTTATTAGCTTCGATATAATCTTTTTTTACAAACTCCACATTACTACGTCTAAACAAATTAAGTATTTTTAATACCCTTTCCCTTACTTTCATACATTCATTGTCAAACCACGGCTGCCTCCTCTCTAACTTTCTCGTTACCCCCCGTGTCAGCCCATACGATGCTGCCTTGCAAATCATATCACGTAATGTTTGGCATTCTGTATTTACATTACCAAATGAACCATTTTTACATTTACATATTTCACGTAATTTCGTTTTAAATGAGATGTCATCATTTTTCGCCCATTTCAATTTTGGAAGAAGAGGCAATATCTACCCTCTGGTAATATTCTCACCCACATCCAAAATCAATTCAATTGGCATATGGTCTGAATAATGCTTAAATAACACTACAAAATTATTTACAAATTCTAGTGCCTCCGTTGAAACACAGCAAAAATCTATTAATGAGGCACCAGTCCCTCCTATATACGTAAACTCTCCATTCTTATCCCCCTCCGTCCTACCATTTAATAAAATTAAATCCATATTTTCCCACATATCTATCAGTTTCTTCCCTTTCCCATTTATAACCATATCCTTTGAGCATCTTTTCTTATTTAGCATTCTATCGCGCATAACTTCACCCGGTACCAGCTGCCTGTCAGCAACTCTACCATTAAAATCCCCTATCAAAATAATCCTATTTTCTGTCAAATCATTAATTAAACTCTCTAACCTAAAAAAATCTACATCCCATTCCGACTCTTTACTCCCATTAAGGTAGACTGGCACCAGAGTTAATGCACTATCCCTAATATTAATTTGTATAAGTTCCCAACCATTCAACTTAATAAAATTTATAGAATTACTCAACTTCTTTTTGACACCCATTACCATACCTCCCTTAGCTCTCCCAAAAATTGAGACCCTTAACGCAGGCTGCCACACCACCTCATAACCGGGAAAAAGATTCCTCCACTTTTTTATTTCGTCCTCTTCTACAAACGTCTTGAAAAGGAGGAAAACATCATAACTCATAACAAAATTAAAAAAATTTGACTGATATGTTTTATTAATTAAACCCGCAATATTATAACTCAAAATTGTTACCTCTTTACTTTCCATTACACTCCGACTCTGGCAAACGACCTCCTCCTATACCTCATCCACCCTCTCATTCACCCCTCTGTTTACACTTTTCTCCACAACACTGTTTACAACTTCTAAAACGTTTCTTCCCAATAACTGTGACAATTCTTGAACACCGCCATCACTATTAGACTTCAGCACCATCTCTTCATTCAATGAATAGAACACCCCATTCACCATCAGCCGGTCCACCACCACCATAGTTCTAGTGTTGCTACTTGTCTTCTGTATCTCTCTTCTTAACGACATTAATATCCCTCGTTTTTCCTGGTTTCCAGTGCAAAATCCTTATGAACAACATAATCCGTACCTTTCAGTTTGTAAGTATTTTTTAGGATGTCATGTATATCATCATCATAGGGAATGTGTGCAATTATTGGTTTATTATCCCCTTTAGGACCTAAAATATGTGCCCTATTTATAAAAATTTTACTTGAAGTATTTAGCACCTTCACACAGAAATCAATAAGCATTAATTTTACATCTTCATTTTCCTTATATTTCAGTCCCCTAAAAATTAGATTATTTCGCCGCTGTCGATTTTCCATATCATTAAGTTTATTCTTAACAAAATTATTTTCTGTTTTTAATTTCTTAACTTCTTCTTTTAGAATTTGATTTTCCTCATCAGTTTTTTTAATGAGACTTTCCAGATTCTTAATGTCATCCCTGGTCGTCAGTGTTGCCAGTTTTTCATCAAGTAGCTTTGATATTAAATCTACTAAAGACTTTTCCATTGGAATTTTCTTTGAAATCTGCACTTCCGGGGAGCTGTTTGATCTTTCTCTTTTCCGACTAATTTTATCAGCGTTAAAATATGTATCAATTTTTTTTGACATATATATATTTTTTTTAATAAATAAAATAAAACACCAAATACTTTCAAATATTAGGCCTAGCTAATCTTTCAAAGTTCAATTACACTCAACAGATAAAAGTTTATAACTCAAGCCCGTGTTTACTTAGGCTGATAGAGATATACTGTACAATGTAAACAAATAGTTCTGTTGTACAAATAGTTGTACTGTACAAATAGTTCTGTTGTAGGTTATCTAGGTAAACTATCTTCCACTAATGATTGATTGTAATGGCTTCCAACAGATTTGTGCTTTAACTTTTCTTATTTAATGTTAACTTACTTATAGATCCAGACATATCCATGTATTCTATTATATTCCCTGTTTCAGCCACTTCCACTCACACAAAACTCAACTCACACAACAGCTTTATTCCCACTGAGATTGTTAAAATTGTAGGAGCTCACAACTAACACAACCTCTCTTCAATCACTCAACTCTCCAACCCGCTTTATTACATATTGTGTAGTTAGGTTATTATAAAATATTGTAATTATTGAAATAAAGAACAGATAACCATGGATGTGTTAGTTACATTGTTTTTACAGCTCAGGGTGTGGTATTGTACCCTTTGAAACAAGCAACGGGGTGTAGGTTGGGCCACGCGAAGCAGATCTCGCAAAGGAAGATCGTTTCCTTTCTCATTCCTTGTTGAGCGCAAACAACACATCTACCAGTGTCCTTTTCTCTCCTTGCGTAAGTGTTGTCTGCCAAAAAATAATAAAACAACGAACGCAGTACAGTTTCACACAGAACTGACTTGCGAGTTAGTTCGTCTACAGCGTTAGCGTCTCTCGAAACAGAGCATGAGTGGTGTAGCGCGCCAACTTACATGCTCCTCCCACAACAGTCGGAATTCGGAGTCGACCACCATTATGTTTTTAACCCAGGGATATGTTACTCAATAATTGCTGCACTCAAGCGGCAAAACTGAAAACTATTTAAACCTGACAATACACTCAATGTTTAAAAGCGAGTTTATTTGTCCACGGCGTTTTGAGCAAAGTTAAACTTAGCGGTTATATTCGTCTACAGCGCGAGAAGGGTTAATTTGAAAAAAGTGTGTAAAAGGTCAAACATCTTATTAGCGAATTTCCATAGGAAAAATGAGCTATTGCAGTGGCCCTTATGGTGAGACCCAAGGTCGGGAGTAGCAAATGAGCACCGATCATGGTCCCCAGAACACGTTTTGGGGTGTCATTAAAATTCATATATATATATGTATATATATATATATATATGTATATATGTGTTCGCACTCTAGCGGTCGCATTTTAAGTCCGATTTGGTCCAAATTTGGTACACGTGTTTTGTACCAACAACCGGAAGTAAGTTTTTTGACCGGAAGTAACTATTTTTTGAGATTTTTACTAAGAGAATGAATTTTTGTTAGAGTTTTTTCTAAAAATATAAATGTAAGATGTTATTCTGCACATTTTGTTTTTTTACGCGACCTTATAGCTTGCTTGGTTCCCCCAAAATCGACAAAAACGTAAAATACCATAAAAGTACCTAGTTCAAAGCCAAGTGATGCAAACTCGCGAGGCCACTAGGAGGAAACAAATTCTACTAATATATTGCGTACACAGAGACAGCTGTTCAACGCCTTCGTGAGTAGACCTATTTCCCAAATTGTTGGTTGAAACCCTAAAACATAGGCATATAAACTTAATTTTGGAAATTTACTCAACTCACGTCAGCGGTTCAGCTGCGTGGTCGATTTATTTTGAATTATTTATAGATTTTTTTAAATTTTGTTTAATTGTAAGTAGAGGTAAAATCATTTATTTTTAGGAAAAAATATTGAAACAAACAGTAATGTTTCTGTGAAATTCAAGTATAAAAAATCTGATTAAATTTAAAATATTACTAATGGTATAAATATACAGAGTAATTCGCATAATGTTCCAAGCTAAAATAATGAAAAATGTTCATATAAACATAGGTCCGGAAATGCGTCATTAAAGAGTAACAGCTGGTGAAAGTTTCGCCCATGTTTCAGATTACCCGCAGAAACAAAGCCCTACTGAAATACATAGGGCGTAAATAAAGACGTAAAATTTAATTTATGTAAAATAAGCAGACACATTGAATAATATTTCAGAAGGGCCTCGTTTCTGTGGAGAATCTGAAATATTTTACCAGCTGTTATTCTCTAACGAAGCATTTTCGGATCTATGTTTACATGAACTGTTTCATTATTGAACAGCAACAATGTGGCAACAAATGAAATGTCTCCTGTTGCATATCCCGAAGGTGGGACAAACAATGTGCTCCACCTACCAGGACAAAATTTTATATAACCTCTTTCAATGAGCGAGAGAGTAAAAAAGAAAACGAAGAAAATGCACACACTTCAAAAAGGGAGCCAAAGAGAAAAGATACTACATATGAGTGCGTAGAATGTGAAGTTAGGCTGCGGGTCTAATCTTGTTTTAAGCAATATCACACAATTTAGAAACTTTAATCAATACTGGCTGTTGGAATACTGACTAAATATATGTATTACTTTACAAAAACTACAAAGAACAGTGTTTTATAATCCGTTTCAATATAACTTATTAGTAAACACTGTATGTGAACACTGTAACTGAATGTGTTACTATGCTAATTTCTTACATTTCACTAAAGTAAAAAAACAATAAACGGTACCAGAAACTGGCACATACTTTCTCGCAAACATATTTAAATTATTAACACGTTCACTGCCAAGGACGCACATGTGAGCTTGACACTAAACACTATGAGAAGCGGCCGACGTACAGTGCATTGCACTCCAAACCCTGTTTTGCGAGTATTTTCAATACAAAATCCATTGCATGCTTCGCACACCATTCTGCATATTGGGAGTATCTTCAATACACAAAGCATTGCGTGTTTCGCACAGCAACCCCCGTATGTAACACCAACTGTGACTTCATAATTGTATTAAAGTATTAGAGTAAGTAATAAATATTATTAGCTAAAGAGGAAACTATTCAATCGATTTCGAACAAATTTGTACCAAACATGTCATTTAGGCCTACATAGACGCACGAAAAAAGGTTTTGAAAAACCACCCCCTTATTGGACAAAAAACCCCCAAAAATCAGATATTATTATTAGCTAAATGAGAATTTTTTTGAAAAATAGGGTTTTTTGCATGGTAGGGTACATTAAGGGCTACAAATAAGGCAAATATTATCAAAATCGTTAGAGCTGTTTTTTTATAAAAAAATAATAACTGATTTTTTGGGGGTGTTTTGGCCAAAAAGAGGGTTGTTTTTCAAAACCTTTTTTTGTGCATCTATACTGGCCTAACTGACATGTTTGGTGCAAATTTGTTCGAAATCGATCGAACACGGTAGTTTACTCTCTAGCTTTGTATACATACAGACATTTTGTAAAAATCACTTTTTTGGACTCGGGGGTCCCAAAATGGATATTTCCACAAAAATCTCAACATGATTTTTTTTTGCGATCACTATACTTTATACTATAGTAGGGTCTATAGTAAGAAAGTAAAAAACTAGTTCGAACTATGTAATTTTATCATTTTAGTATGAATTAATAAAATGTTTACATCTGAAGTCAAGGGGTTTGAACTGTACTCTTGCACGGAATGGCAATTAGGCCGTCCTAAGACATCCGTAATCCTCAACAGGTTAAAGGGAAAATGATGGATGGAGAACATTTATAGAGTCTTTATTAAATAGAAAAATATTTGGAGAGAGAAAATGTTTAAATACCGCTTCTCCGCTGGCATCATGTTTACATTAAGTACACTTTCTACAATATAACGATTAGCTGATTAGATTCCTCAGAAGAGTATCTCTTGCATGTCACAATCTGAGGTTTTTTGTACCCCTTGACTACCTGCCACTCAAAAACACTGTGACTCTTGAGGTTCAAGACTTTCCCGTCTATGTTTGTGTCTTCTGGTTGTTAGCTTAAAAGAGCCTTCTTCGCCGCTATCTCTACCAGTTAGACTAATATAGGGGGGGGGGGGGGCAGCGTAAAGCATAGGTAAATCAATCACCAATAACTATCCTACACTACCTGTGAAGGAAGTTCCAACTGAGCAGAATGAACGAAAGCCTTTAGCTTCTCAGTTTCCTTAATTGAAATCAAATGTATAGTGATAACGAAATAAACATTATAGATTTCCTTTAAAAAATACTTGACAATAATAAGATTTATAAAAGAATGGAGTAGGGAAGTGATAAACCTGTTTCCTCTATAGCAAAATATACCACACAAGAAAATGGTTAAGTACAAAAACTACATACAAAATAGTGTTATTTGTTTCAAATATATTTTTAATTTTGATCTTTGATTTAAGTTAAACATTGTTTAACTTAGCATGGAAATTTTAACAGCCTATATTAAATTTAACCTCTGTTAAAATATTTCCAAGTCAACAAAACCAATATTATAATTGAAATAACAAAATGTAAGTTAAAATTAGTTGCAATGCAAGATATTCCCCCCTATCTGAGCTCAAAAAAGATTAGGATATGAATCTGGCAGTTTAAAAATGAATAATTTTATAATTATACTCTCTTAGGCTAATAAAGGATTAATTTTCTACAGTACAGAGTTGCGAGATGTTAAAGTAATGATGAGTTGATTAAGTAAAGGGCACATTGTAAACTTTCATTTAAAAATACACTGCTTTTAAAAGGCAATAATATGTTAAACCCTTTATTTTAATTTATAAAATTACAAAATATTTGTAAAATATTCTGAACATACAATCAATTTAAAAAGTTTCAACACACAATAAATAAAAAATATAATAATATGTAGAAAATAAGGTTTTTCCATACACAATCAAAATGAATGTGGTCAAATCAGTCAAAAAATGTTGTCATATAAGTGAATAATACCGTATTCAACGAATGCTTCTTTTCAGAATACTTGTAACTGCTTTTGTTTCCGTTGGTTCCTTTTTCTTCATGGGATCTGGTAAGAAACATTTCCATAGTCGAAGGGTTTCATCAGCTCCTGCTGATAGTACTGTGGTGCCATCTGGTGACATGGATAGATGTAAGACTCTTGCTGTGTGACCTGTCAACTCAGCCGTCTAGAATGGAAAAACAACATTATTTGAATTCTCATGAGTACAGTTTATAATATCAAATGTTACAATGTATACATTTATTCTACATCATTTACTCCATTATTTTTAAAAAATCTATATTTTGATAAAACATCTTTTTAAACCCTACCAAATAAAGTTTTGATAGCTTCCTTTTATTCCTTGGCTGTAATTTTTCTTTAGGCTGTTAAATTATTGAATGATGCCATATTGTTAATTTAATATCATAGTACTACCAATTCATGGTGTCCAGTACAATTTAAGATAAAATTCAAGGATTTCAGGATAAGAAATTAAAATGTAAGTACTTTATTTGTGTAGGTATTTTGAAATGCAGTATATAACAGAAGCAGAGAAAGTTTTACAAACAATTATATTAGAGATGGGAGATGGGGTAAATCCAAATTCTAATCTCAAATCATAATAAAAATCTTCACAAAACTTTTCTGATAACATAGGCGCTTTGTGTATTACAGTGCAAACATGGATTTAGTACAAAATTAATTTCAAATAAAATTATTGGAATATATGTTATTTTATAAGATTAACCATAAGTTCCATAAGACATAATGATGGTTAAATTTAAATACCGTATTTGATTTTTTTGGTAGCCTACTTGTTGGTTATAGGCACCACCTAATTATAGATCACACAGGGGTGGTTTAGTTGGCTCAGGTTATGATAAAGATATTATTATAATGTTTAGACCTTCTTTTATTTTTTTTAAATTTAAGGTAAAAAACCCCCAAAACTTGATATCTTTAGGATCAAAGTAAAGAAGTAATTTTCATTAAATACAAGTGTCCAGTAACAAAGCCTGTTCACAAATTATTAATACAATTAGAGATAATTGTATACACTACTTTAAAAAAAAAAACAGTATTAAAAATTCAATGGCTAATTCAATTCCTAATTTTACGAATTACCAGCGTTAACACAGTTCAAAACACAATGGAAAAGGTCACAAAAACAATTATGATTGTAGACGATTCCCACTAATTTGATAAACTACCATGCATAAAACATAATTTAAAGCACATGGACAAAAGTTTGTAAAAGAATAACACTTGATTATAATTTGAGCTAATTTTATGAATTACTGTCGCTAAAACGTAAGTAAAAAACTAAACGCCTCTATACAATTTTCGCTAATTTTATGAATTACCGACATAACAAACGATAATTAAAACAAATTGATAAAAATCCGTTTAAGAATACCACACCCAAATGAAATTTGCATTCATTTGATGAACTACTACATTTGAAACTAAATTTAAAATACAATGCTAAAAAGAATGTGCTTATTTCAAATTGCCATGGACAAAATGCCTGTTATAAAACAAAAATAAAATTTTAATGACTATGTGTCGCCTTTCTGGATTTGATATTATTATGTAAATACCTTTTTCTCCCCTGTGTAATTCATAGTCCAATTATATTATTCCCTATTTATATTATTAAATTATATTATTGACCTATTTTTCAGATCTTATATAACCAACATTATTGCTTTTATTGCATCCTTTGTATGTACGTCAAAATACAAATAAAAACACACATTTACAACACTCAGTATTTTGGATGACTTTGGACTTCTGACTCAAGGATCAATAAGAACACACACAAATGCAGTTCTCAACAAAAGATTAGTTGGTAATAATACAGTATCATTTATTTTAGAAACAGCAAAAACATGATGGGATCATTACACAGACTCTATGATCAGACCCCTTTGCATGTGTACGGATCCCTTCCTGATTGTACAGCTTTTCTATTGCTTCTGGCTTGATAGTGAGAATTTATTTATATTCCTCAAACGCCATGTATCCTAAATATTAACAAAATTTAACCGCCCTCCAAAAAACTACCAAATAACTTTAAACAGAAAAAAGTTTAGAGTAATAAAATTGTGAAATAGCGTTGGTTTTTCAATTTAAGTATTATTTTATTTATTTATAAATTAACAAACAATAAAACAAAAACAATTACATCAGTTTGAAAGTGCCTGAAGCAAAACATTCATTCATGAAACAAAAAACAGGACTGAGAGCGTCACAGAGAAAAAATGTATTTATATGTTAATAATGGACTTACTTGTTATGATTAGGTAAATCACACATAAACTAATTAAAGTTAAAAAGGACGAACTTTTATCAAACCTACACTCAGATTAAAATTATTATCCAAAAAATACAAAACAAACAATTTAAAAAAACAAACATAATTAATATTAATCGCTTAAACTAATTAACTAATTTACCTTTGTAAGCCCAGGATATTTCCAAATTATCAATTGATTGTTTGCATAGCCATGTCCAGACACCAGTTCCTTATAATTTGTAGACCACAGAAGTGCACAAACCTGCATAATTGAAAAATAACGATACATTTTTCTTGGAACATAAATTAGCGGAATCTAAATTTTATATAAAATATACAAAGGTTTAAGAAATGCAATCAAGTACTGTATTCAAAAATAGAAGCTCTGGAAAGTAAATTTATATTTTGTTGCTACTATGAACAAAAACAAAATTGACTGATGAAGTGGACGATAAAAGAAAAGTATTAAAGGGGTTAGACAACAGCATAATTTGCTCTCTGCACAAATTGTGACTCCTGTTTATGACGAGTAAATTAGGAGTAATAGTTACGTGTAATAGATAGCAGCGCTGCTGGTTTATGTGACAATTTAGTTGCTACTGCTAGTAATGACAAGTACAGTCGCCACTGGTTGCAGGAGGTACAGGTATATTATTTTAAATAATTCACAGAAAAGTTGTTAAAAATCTATGAGTAAAGTCAAAGACTTACCTGAGATCTAGTATCAATAGAATTCAGACAAGCACCAGTGTTGCAGTTCCAGAAGCGGATATGTCTATCAGCAGTTCCACCACCACTAGCCAATACATGACTTTGCCAAGGGCACCATGCTAGAGCTTTCACTGCAGCTTGATGAGAACTGAAATAACAATTAATAGATTATTGCAGTTATCACTATTGTAATGTTGGTAAAGTTCCACTAAGCTACTATATATACAAAAAAACCTGTCACAACTTTCAAGTTAAACGAAGTTTAGAATGGTATAAAGTGACAAAAATTCTTCGACATTTCCATGTTTTATCAGATAAATTATATTTTGTCAAAGTTTCTCAGGGGTATACAGTTACAAGTAAAGAATTTGTGTAGAAGATTTCTATAAATCATATTAACCCACAAAACAACTAGAACATCAACAAATGTTTCAGCAAAATGATAAAACTTAATCAACTTTACTGATAAGTTGAAAGTTTGTAGAGTTTTCCATACATGTCTAGGAAATCAATCCAAAAATAGCAATCTTTTTTTGTCGAGGTTTAGGTAATTTAATTTTGTAAGTAGGTAATTTTAATAGATGAAATTATTACACAAATTATATCTGCTAGGATCCATATTATCCTAGGTTAAGCTAGGATTGGCAAAAATTTTTTACCCAAACTGATAACTAGATGAAATTTACAAAAAGGTAAGTAGAAGTAACAATAGTTATTAGAAAAAAAACTTTCATGATAAATAAATTTTAATAAAATGTTACAATCTTCATTTTGTGAAAAGAAACATTTCTTCAATTCAACACAATATTTCTTACATTTTGAGAGAGCTACTAATATCCGGTAAACATAACCCATAATATAAGGTTTGATTTAAAAAAACAGCTTAGTATTAAGACATAGACAAATCATTAGATCATAAACAAAAAACAGTGACATTACTTGCCCATACATCAAAATAGAACAATTTAAGAGTTTTAATGTGAAGGACAACGAAATCGAGTACAGTAATCCCTTGATATTCGCGGTCGCTAAAAAAGAAAAAATACTGTACTAAATAGCACTACAGTATGTGCAAAATTCGTAAATTAAAACAGTGTATGTATTGTAATTATTATTGTACGAATTTAATAACATTGTATAAATACCATGTCGGTGAAACACTCACAAAATCAACAAAACATAAAAGATGGGATTTCCGTACAACACAACCCTGCGTGAAGACAAGTGGACTTGTTCAAATGAAGGTCAATGGCATACTGTACTGTACAATGATTTATTTGGTGACATCAATTTAGTGTACAGCAAGTTAAACTAATTTAAAAGAAGTGACTAACATTTTTCGATCAGCAAAAGAATTAACTACGAAAGTGTTAGCAGTCGATCCTTCTCTCGAACCGAACCGTCAATAAAATTCAGTCGAGAACTTGACATGGCATTAGCGCTATACATCAAAGTGTGAAAAAAACTAGAACTAAATAAAAAACAATCAAAGATTACAAGTTGTTTAAAGTTATTTAAAATTAAGTTACTTTTTAAAAAACATTTTGTTAAGTTTTAATTTAGTAATTGTAGTGTTATAGATTTCACAGTAATAAATATTTCCAGAGTTGACTGTACAGTTCTTAGATTTTTGTGAACTGTGTCGATGTTTATGTATTTAGTGTTATGAAACTGAAATTATAATTCTGCGAGTTAAATAGAATACTTTCTACAAAAATTTAAGTAAATATAAAATTTATTATGTTATGTAAATTAATTATAGGTATTAGAACATGTTTTTAAATGTTCTACAAGTCATGAACATAACCTCCTTTTTCCCATAAAGATTTGGTTTTTGATATTATCGCTTTTGTTATTCTCGGCAATTCTTCGGAACCTATTCCAAATAGCAAGGGATTGATGTATTCATTTTGTAAGTTGGCAACTCAGAGTTAGACTTCTTCCTTCGTCTAAGCTTGACGTTTGAGCAGAGTGGTTGCATCTGTAAACGATTCAATTCAAAGTCGGAATGAAATCACACAAATTTAACATTCATCGTTTGTAAAGTGAGTTAAAAATGTCTAGCATGGTCTAGTACATCAGCGATTCAAAGAAAATTCAAGTGAAAAAGAATTTATTTTGATATTTATTGATGAAGATTAAGTCACGCTGGACAAGAGGCATGTGTAATAATGAGTGCACAGTTGCTTAACTTTTAATAAACTTAAAACAGTAGGGTATGGAAATTTGTTATTCTTTATTATGTGTAAAGCGAAGTATCGATCAGCTGGTGGTATTTGAAAACATAAATCTTAATTTTTGCTCTCTCTTAGAAATAACCTAGGATAAAATTTTGAGAATCACCTTTGTATAAATGTATAGGTTCGTATTTTTATATATGTTTTTTCTTTAATAATGTTTAAAGTTAGTTTTAACAACATTGCATTTTTTCATTGATTACTCCTCACTAGTACCATAGATCATGAATAATAAATAGATCTTGCATCCATACGGCAGCAGTGTGGAAAAAATTAGGTTGTCGGGAACACCAACATTGCAAAAATAAAATGAAAAAGTGACCCTACAAATTTAACTTTTTGTACATTAAGAAACTACTGCATTAATGTTAGTTGCTTACTTCAAGGTATATAGAGGTTGTGGTTGAGAATGCATTTGTCCAGGAGCTTGAGGCCATATATTTAACATGTTGTCATTCCCTCCACTTGCTAGGTATCTTCCATCAGGCGACCATTTCAAACCACAAACCTAAACAATGAAATAATCCATTAATTCTTACACAACCAACATATGACTAAAACTATATAAAAGTATATTATTTCCTGATGTTTGTTACTTGAGAGTAAATAGAAAATTCAACTGAAATGATTGCATAAATCTACTACCTGCACTACTAATATCTATTTATCTCAAGACAAATTATCAGTATCATTGGACAAAGTAGCTTTGGATAATAAAAAGGTATCAGATTGGACTTAGCATGTAAGAACTCTGCCATTATTACAAAAAACTCCAATTAACACGTTCAGTGATGAGCGCGGTTAAACCAGCAAAAAGTGTCCTTCCCTGTGACTGGGCGCGGTTTTAACTGCACCTGTCCAATTCCTTTACATTGGAAAATAAGGAGTTTAGTTGTTGTCTAGACCAATTTGTTTTACCTGAGTAGTTGGTAGGAACCCTTTTACGAGTCCAGGTCTAGTAGCCTAGGAAAATAGCTACTACAAAGCAACTTACAATTGGACGCCACCTTGCTAGTCATTCATAAGAAGACCCTATATGCCCTAGCACTGAAAGTGTTAAGTTACTATATTAAAGAAGTAAGAAACACTAAATACATTAGGACTTTGGCCTTTATCCATATTATATCAAAATAAAAACTTAATAAAAATAACTTCTTTTTAATTTAATTTTGTCAATAAAAACCAAATAAGTACAAAATGTAAATTCATTGACAATGAACAATTAAGAGCCAAGATAGCTGAAGGGCCTGACAGTAACATTGACGTGCTGGAAATAAAATACACAAAGAGTAAGATTAGGATATATAAATAATAGCTTGAAAATCAATTGTTTAGTATTCCAACTGCACAAACAACCATTACACCTCCAGTTACATCTAGACCAATAGATTAATTACCATATCCATGATAAGAATAATATACAACATATAAATGACTTGTCTATATATTGCTTTATATTGTTTAAAGGATTGACATTGAAACTAAACTATGAATCCAGCTTTGTTACTCACTTCTTGTGTATGAGCGGAAAGTACTGAAGTTTTGTGTTCTCTCTGGCGTACATCGTGATGGATGATCTGTCCTGATCTTGCTCCACTTGTCAATATATAAGAGTTCCATGACAAAGATCCTACTCTTGTACAGTGGCCATCCATTATCCTTAATCTCTTTACTTGCTCTGTATCCCATAACTAAAACAAGACAAAACCTAGTAGAAAACCAAAACTTGAAAATTGCTGCAATAATAATAAAATCTGTTTTCTACATTTCCCGAGATTTAATGAATTAACAGGGTGTCCACTCAAATAGGAAAATCAAATTCAAGCACAATTCAAGCTTTTCAAGGCTTGAAGTTGTGAATTTTCAAGGCTTGTTAATAGCATCCGCGGCAAACTTTTAGTGTGTTAAAATACACAACATAGGCTCAACATTAAGATTTTGTATGTATGAAAATGCATTTGGTCACGTGACACTCTGGTTGAAATGATCCGACACTATCGATAATAGCATTCACTATTCAATCATCGAATGTTGTATTTATATCATACAGTAAACATTAACAGTGAATCGAAATTACGAACGTAAGTAAATATGATATTCAGGGTGTCTACCAAAAGTCATTTTTGAAATTCCTGGTTATTTCCAGGATTCTCAATGATTTTTCTGGTTATCCTTATATGCATATTACACGCCATTCGGTGCTCAACTAATATTAAATATTAATATATTTAATATTAAAGTGGTCAACTGAGAGTAAGTAAAATAAGTACTCTCATTTCATCAAATTTCAACAAAATAACAAATTCCTCAACCAAAACTTGTTTCATGAAAGTTAGAAAAGACAAAGATCATAAGGTTTGGATTCACATGTTTCTATTAAAATAGGCTATATTATTTTTAAGATAAGTGAACAATTTTACAAGACATACCTATGTATACTTCTTGAAAACTCTTGCACTGTGCATTTTATTTCAGATTGATAATTTTAACTTTTTTTGTTTTCCTAAACAAGTTTGTAACTGACCTTCATTACTTGAGGGTTGTTAAATAGACTATTAGAGAACTGAAATTTATCAAAAATCTTTTAACCCATCACCAAAATGGTGATTGCCTCCTAATTCATAAAGCTGTTGAAATTAAATCACCAATACACTTTATATTATTATTTTTACAATAATAAAAGTTAAACAAATAACAATATAAAGTGCATTGGTGATTAAATTTCAATAAAAAATATAAAATTTCTAAAGACAAGCTACAAAATTTTAAACAAGTATGGGAATTGTAGAATAAATATGAAAACACAACTTGTAATAAAATATTTTACTAAATTACCAAGCCTTTGTAAAAATCAAAATAAAAACATCAAATATAATAAAATAACACAAATAAAGAGTAATTCACCAACCTTAACACATATTTAGTAAAAATATAAAATTTGTTTGCTAATAATTTGTTTTCGTTATAATTGGATAAAAATAAAGCTGTTTAGTATATGACAACAGCGTATGTCCGCGAAAAATCGATGCCTGAATACAATTTATGAAAATTGTATGAACTACCATTGTTGAAATATTATTTAAAATACAATGGCAAATGTCCGCAAAAGAATACGACGTCCGAATATTATTAGCGCTAATTTTATAAAACGCAATACACAACAGCGTACATTCGCGAAAACCCCTACTTCTGAGAGCAATAATTAGTTCTTGTTTCTATAAAATACCGGCGTTAAAACTTACTTTAAATTACAATGGCTAAGGTCCAAATCCCGAAAATGTCCAAAATGTTTTACCCGAACTAAAAACAAATAGAATTATTATACTTTTGTTACAGATCTATAAGATTTGCAACTTTTCTTCACAGTATTCACCCTAATTCTATAAATAGACACGATAAGGAAAGAATCCATAAGTGGTTGACCTTGAGCCTACTTTACCTTTCTGTGTACAAAAAACCAAGCATACGCATGAATGCGTTTACAAACGAAACAATAGCCTAAACATTTTACTAGGGAAAATATCTACGTACATCAAATTAAGAGAGTTTTACATTTTTTCCCACTGATATTTTATTGTTAAATGATTAATTAGGATTAAGATTAAATACAGAGAATGTGATTGCAAATACTGGATATTACATTCAAAATACGGAGAACCGGGAGAACTAGTCTGACAATGATATGAACTGAACTGATTATCTCTCGAAATCAGTATCGATTCTTGTTACCGATATCAAATACAAAGTATCGATGGTATCGTGAATCGGCCCATCCCTAATTTAAATGTTACAATGTTTAAAATAGATTATGCACGTAAATTTATATGGTTTAATAATTCAGTACACATCGAATGTTTTGTTTGTGTTTGGAATCGAGGTACTGTAATTAATTGGAATCGACTTTTGCGATCGATTCTCGATACCGATTACCGAACTAAGAATCAATGGAATCGATTTTAGGGAATCGGTGCTTGCTCATGCCGAACTCCCGCGATCGCGTTTACAAAACGAAAATAACTCAAGTGAAGGAATAAAATTCCCGGTTACACATCAAAATCACGGCTTTTCCCCGGAATATTCAAGGTTTCCCCGGTTGGTAGACACCCTGATATTATATTTACTCTTTGCTTTGTATATTGTCTCGCTATCGATATAAATTATGAGAAATAACCATTATCGGTCCGGTCCTAGATAGATGACAAGCCTAGAGATTTAACCCGCTATCTCGACTCACTCAGACTTCGACCCGGTTTGAGTTTACTTTTTACTCGGACATCGTGAACGCGATCAAGACGGGCCATCACAGCTCATTACGTCACTACAAAAGATGAAAATCGACTTCATAAGTTCGATTGGCGAGTTTAGTTGAACATGTAAACGAATGAAAGTTGGAATAATCGAGTCAGAACGAGTGTTCAATGCGTGTTTAAGAAGCCAAACTTAATAGCCTATTATTGTCGTTAACGGAAAAATTCTTTTTTTCCCGATCGCTGATGGAAATCAAGCATAATTCAAGCTTTTTTCCCGATTGGCATATTTCAAGCACATTTCCCGATATTCCCGATTTTCAAGGCTGGTGGACACCCTGATTAAATGCTAAATAAAGTAAACCTATTAAAGATTTGAAATTTATTGTAAATATTTATTTATGTTTTAGTATTGGTTTTGGTATATAATTAATAAGTATACAGTTAATCAAGTACATTAGAAGAGTAGTAAAAAAATTCATAGTAGTTAAAAGGAAGCCACTGTTCTATAGTTGAACCCTGTTTATCCAAAATAAAGGGAGGGGGGAGTTGTTTGGGATAAGAATTTTTCTGTTAATCGATGAACATCTAAAGAAGGCTAATCTAATAGATTGTATCTGGTTCATTTAATTTCACTTAGTATTTGCCACTCATGCTTTATATTTTATACAGAAACTGATTATTATTTTCATCCGGATCCATACACAGTTATACAAGTACAGTAGAACTTCGATTATCCGAGGTAATTGGAACCAGGCAGACCTTGAAAACCAAAAATTCGGATAATAATGGTAGGCCATGAGAAAACCATTGCGGTGCGAGTTTCTGTGTCATTTACATCATTATAGGCTGACTTGGAGTCATACTTTCTTCAAAATCTATTTTATTTGGCTTTAAATAATATAGTTTTAAATAAACTAAGAAGGTTTGGTAATGTAATCAAATGAATGAAATTGGATACTGTAAGCTATTGTAGTAAAAACCATAAAAATAATTAAAGGGTTTAATTAAAATGTACTATAAAATAATTTGGGTATAAAAAAATATCACACATATAAAGTATAAGTGGAACACACAATCATTAGAGAATTTAAATTATAATATGGATAAGAATATATTGAAGGCACTGTACAACAACTTCTATGCTAAAGTCTCCAACATAGACTAACACACTTTTAAAATCCATGTGATTACACTGATTTAAATAAAAAAAAAAAAACCCGAACCACAAAACAAGGAGCAAAAACTATAACTAAACAACTAAATTGTAAGTTAAGTTTAATACCTTACCCTTATGTACATTTCGATGACATGGTCATCATCCTCAGAGGGTTTTAACACTACTAAAGTATACATAAAATATATTACAACCTATATATACTGTACACGCCCTCCCCCCACTCCTCCCCATACCGGTTAATCCAAGACCGACCTAGTGGGGGTGGGGGAATGGGAGGAGCCACATTAAATCTACTAACATGTATCTATTATTAACAATAAAAACCAATTTAACAATAAATTATAAAACTATTAAATACAAAAAATTACAAACTGGTCTACTAAAACTATAAACAGTCAAACAGAAATTAAAATAATAATAATAAAATAAAATAAAATAAAAAACTATAGGCCTAATGAAATAAATAAAAAACAAAAGAAATTAAATACTTAATAAAATAAAATAACATAAACTTAAAACCCAATGTTAACAAATACAGATGAACAAAATATAAATAATATAGGTCTTTTTTAAAAAATACAAATAACTGAAAGTTAAAAAATAAAATAAAGGTTAAGAAATATTATCAATAATAAATAGAGTACTATCTATTGCTAAAGGTTCCTATCCAGTCCTAAGTAAAGAAAACAATGACGAGTTAGGAATAGGCCCTTTATCTGCATTTAATAACATATCATTGTCAGCCTGAAAAATTGAAATGCTTTCCAAGCTGTTCAATAACTTGTTTGAAGTCACTTCTTTTTTTAACCTAACATTGGATATTTCCAAGTTATGGTTTGTTTCAAGAATGTGCTCCGCAACGCTAGATTTTTCAGGCCTATTGTACTTAATATGTGATATGTGTTCTTTAAATCTCGTCATAATTTTTCTCTTTGTTTGGCCTAGATAAACCCTTTCACAAGTGTCACATTTTATTTCATAAATTCCAGACTTTTCCAACATTGGAATTTTATCTTTAGGATTACCTAACAGTTGTCTAAGGTTATTATGACTTTTGTAAGCAATCCTAAGGTTACATTTCTTAAAAATAGACTCCAGGCCTTTAGTAAGTATGGAATCAAAAGGTAAACTAACATATTTAAATTTTTCTTTTCCTTCCGGTTGGAGTGTCGTGGAATTTATTCTAACATTTTTTAGCTTCTGTTTCCTTAACAAATTATCAATAATTTTAGGATCAAAACCATTGAACTGAGCTATATTTTTAATAACATTCAACTCATTGTAAAAACGTTTCGGTGTAAGGGGGATCTGAATTGCTCTATTTATCATACTATTAAAAGTAGAAAGTTTATGTTTATAACTATGATTCGAGTTGCTTAATATGTACCTATGATTATTTGAGGGTTTCCTATATATATCGAATTCTATCTGTTGCTTATTTCTAATACATAAAATATCTAAAAATGGCAAGCTTTGGTTCAATTCAGTTTCATGAGTAAATCTAATAGAATTGTGTCTGCCATTTAATCGATCTACAAATTCCTGAACACTGGATTTGTTGAGGTCAAAAATGGCAAAAATGTCATCCACATACCTCAGCCATATTCTAGGAAAGTAGTCAAGATCACTGCTTAACTCCTCCTCAAACTTACTCATGAAAAGGTCTGCTATAAAAGGAGACAAACAATTGCCCATAGCCGTACCATCAAGCTGTTGATAAAAAACATTATTAAATTGGAAATAATTTTGATCCATGCAGACCTCGGTTAATCTTACATACTCATCAATTTTCCGAGGTTCTACCTGATTTTTGTGCAGAAATTCTCTCAAATAACCCATAGTCTCTTTAATTGGAATACTAGGAAACAGAGAGCTAACGTCAAATGAAACTAATATTTCGTTGCTTTGGAGTTTAACATCCCTAATCATTTCTGTAAATTCTAAATTATTTTTAATAGAGAAAGATCCAAATTTAGTTTCAAATCTATTAAACTCCTCCGCTAACCATTTTGAAAGAACGTAAGTCGGTGAGTTAATCCCTGAAACAATAGGCCTCATCGATTTACCTTCCTTATGAATTTTAGGAAGACAATACAATCTAGGTAATACTGGATTGGAAACATGAAATTTAAAAACATCATTTTTAGGAATCACCAAACCACAATTTTTTATGGTATCTTTAGTGTTCCTAACAAATTTGTTAAGTGGATTTTTAGATATTTCTTTATAAGGTCCTTCTTTCAACATTTTTGAAACCCTACTAAAGTAATCAGCTTTATCCAAAATCACTACAGTATTACCTTTATCAGCCTTAAGGTAAAAACAATCTTTCTGTCTCAGACCTTTAATTATATCCATTTCTTTTTTTATTAAATTATATTTACTTCCCGAATTTTTACTGCCTAAATTCGCTTGGATTTGAATTTTACAAGCATTCATAATGTAATTTATATCAGTTATAGTTTTTGCTCCTTGTTTTGTGGTTCGGGTTTTTATTTAAATCAGTGTGATTTTGTCGCCACAGTGCTCTTTTATTTGTTTAATCCATGTGATTAAATAGACGGACCAATCAGAAGCGTCCATGTTAGGAAGGAAGTTACAACTACGAAAAATGATTCCTAAAGTTCTAGAAGGTGATACCATGGTTCGTTTCACAACAGAAGAGAAGAAAAACTGATAGAAAAGTCGCCATTAAGCACCTTAATGTACGGTAGCCACGAGGGTAGGTAAGCTCCGTATAAAAGTTCTAGATTTTTGCAGAATTTCTTCAAGTAAGACAGCGTGAGTTGCTGAAAGGGTTTAAGTTACTGATGAACTGGTATATAATAGAGGATAAGCCTATTTTCATGGTTCCATGTTTCAGAGCATAGACTAAACTTAAATAGTGTATCATAATGTATAGTTATTTTTTATTTATTTTATGTTTTATGAGACCCTGGCCGGTTACGAGTTTGGCCGGTTGATCCGAGGTTCCCGTAAAAAATAGATGTTTGTTAAAAAATAACCTACAGTACATACTTCATAAATAACCAAGCAAATAAGATGTTATTGCAACTGATTTTATTGTATGTACTGTACATACATAAGCAAACAAACACCAACAAATTAAATATTTTAACTTACATAAACTTTGAAAACTTAATTTACATATACTAATTTATATATACAAGAACTTTTGTTCTCACGAAATTCAGTAAAGGTTCCGACAAAGCAACAGACGAAGAAACAAAGGATGCCGCTTTGTTAATTGATTCTAAGACAAAATACAGTTGCCGAGGAAGCCAGATTTGATTCCCCTCTTGCTTCCGCGGTGACTGTATTTTTTCTTTGAATCAATTGACAAAGCGGCATCCTTTGTTTCTTTTTTACACCCCTCCTCCTAACGTTGTGTCACCCACTTTATTTTCTAGGAAATGTCTGTCAAACAATCAATGTTCGAGACTTCGGCCAGTTAATATATTTGACTCTGTTTTTCCTTGGGATAGGCCGGTTAATCCGAAGACCGGTTGATCCGAGGCCGGTTAAGAGGGGTTCTACTGTACTTGTATTTTTCAGTTTTTTTTTTTTGGTGTTGATATTATTTTGTTTGAGGTTTGAAGTATTCAAATTTAATTTAAGGTGAGTTTGGAAAGTTTTTAAACAATGTAATAAAATTTGAATTAATACTGTATTACACATCACAAAATTATATTGTACTGTATTCTTGTATTCTTGCGTTTAGGTTGGCAGCTCTGATACAATAAGGCATAGAGAGCACAGTAAATTTTACCTGATTAATGGCTAGTTTCAATTTTCGTTTTTTGTCCAACATCAGCTCTTAGTGGTAAACATTTAGAAAAGACGTCTAGAATGTTTATATTTTAACAATGTATTGCACTTATTTACCTGTACAGGTCCTAAAAATGTGCCAACAGCTAACAGGTTCCCTTCTTGAATCCAATTTAATGAACAAACATAATCAGATGATTCAAGTTCCATCAGCTGGTCAATAGTACCAGTGGCAGCATTCCACAAGTACACACTGCTTCCAAGAGCTACAGCAAGAATGTTATTTGGACTCCAGTCAATTAAATTTAAATCTGCAACCAAAGCAAAATTACAAAATGAATATAAATTTAAATAAAAAATACATTTCATATATTTTCTAACAGATTATTTTTCTACAGTATAATACTAATGGTACAAACTTTAACCCCTATAAGACTAACCCCTAACCTCTAACCCCTATTGAGACTCCTGTGGTTGTTGTAGATGATAGTAGTGAAGACAAAACTATTTCTCGAAAAGATGATTTGCCTTTAATGGTGAATAAAAATGTGTATTCAATCGTAAATCACTGTTTTTATACTCAATAAACTAGAGAAGTGAGAGATAGACTTGTGAGCCAAGGGTTTCTTAAAGATTTACAGAAATAATCCTACAATGTGACAACTTGTCATGTAGTCAATACACTAAACTATCTAACCAAAACAATATAAATGGTGGAAATGAATTATGTTGGTGAGAACCAGAACCAGTGAAAGGAAATGACAGCTCCAAACTCAAATATTGTTAATGTGCAGCATGAAAGGAAGACATTTTTTATAATTTTTCCCAATAAATGTTGAAACAGTTTCCTATAAAGTAGCCTATATGAGTACCTCTAACACTTATTTTATTTTTTTTATTTAGCTGCAATACTTTTGGAAATTCAGGTAGAACAATTGGCGGCGTAGCAAGTTTTTAGGATTATGTACGAAACTATACATCTAAAATCTTCGTTTTTTTTTAAATACTTCACACAACATCTTACAATATTTTATTTTTAGGGTACCAAACTTTGGCACCTAAAATGTTGTTATGTTTTGAGTTATTTATTATTGGAATACATGGCTTTTTAACTATGGTCAGCAAGCTTTTGAACTTTGTCAAATTTCATTGACATGCCTTTAATCCATTCTGAAGAAATTTCACTGATATAGACAAACAATGAGTGTTGGTGTTTGCAACCTTCAACAAAAAATCGCCCAAAACTATTCTTAACCTACAGTTGGATTAAACAATTAAAATTTATGATTTACCAGGTCTCTGGACCTGATTTTGTAATGTTTAGATAAAATCCGAAACTCAAATAACAAAGGTAGAACTAGACAAATACTTTTTCAAGTGGTTCAAAGCACCCCTACTAAAGAGCACACGTTTACAACAGAGCGAATCAACAAAATCACACAGTTGAACAAGTTTTCGATAGCAGTGTGATGGTAGACCTTCTCTCTGACAAGAAATTATGATTTCGCACTTCAAGCCATTTTGAATATCAAAAAGGCATAACTACGACAATAAACATGGCACCACGTGAATACAAGTAAATAGTATGTTAATTCAATTGAGTATGATGAGAGAATGAAGTAATTAGACGACATGGTGACCTGGTCTATTTAAATACCGTACTTCAAGGATCTACAAATATAATCAATATATCTGTAGTAAATATCAGTACTTTGTTGTTTCTCATTGGATTAGTATAAAATAAAACTTCTTATCAATGAGAATGAATAAACTGAAAGCAGCAATTTAAAACTTAGTTTGAGTACAATTTTCTTCCAATCCTAGCCTTATTTGAGTTTGTCGACACGTTTCGGAGTTCCTCCATTCTCAAGACCTACTTCAGTACTGAATTCATCCGTTTGGGATATGTCTTTATATACAGTCTAGCCACGCCCCTCCTCCAACCCGTACTGAATCCGGCTACACGTTCTGATGGCTACACAAACCTACATGTTTATTTTAGCTTTTAACACTTTCAACATTTTCAGACTTTGGAATATTATTTCTGATTGATTGTTAATTCGTTCATTAATAATATTTTCTCCGTTCATCTTTAGTTTAAAAATTTCCATATTTTCCATTATATTTAAACGTCTTCCTTTGTTGCACTGGTGTAAAAGCTTCATTGAGTCTTTCATTTCATACGGCAAATTACCCTCATTAGTAGATGTGTAGAGTATTTTGAATCTCTTTTTTCAAATTTATATGATCTAATACATTCCCTAAATCTTGTTTTTAACTTTCGTCCCATTTGGCCTATATATGTTGTGTTGCACTTACATTTTATTTTGGACAATCCATTTTTAATACACTCCATTCTTTAATAATTCGTAAAATAACAAAATTTAAACAATACAACAAATTACAAAAGGCACAAAGAAGCCAGAAAATATCTGGGCGGGATTTACATTCACTGGAAAGGAAACATACAAAATGACACAATTTTTTTGGAAAATACAATGTGAAAGCGACATTTAATAACAACAACACTATAAAGAACAGATTAAGTAATACTATAGAAGATGTATTCTAAACGGATGAATCCAGTACTGAAGGAGGTCTCGAGAATAGAGGGGTTCAGAAACACATCGACAAATTCAAATAAAAGGGTTAGGCTAGGATTGGCAGAAAATTGTAATCAAACTGAGCGTATGGTCCTATCAGATATAATTTGTATAATAATTTTAACAATTTAAAACCCTTGATTTATCAAACATTATTTTAATAATTTTTTATTTAATTACTATATTAACTTACAATAGTCATCAATGATTTCTGGAGCATCCAAAATTCTGTCTGGTGTTTGAGGTATATATCTTGTACTTCCTTTAGCTGTTAATGGTGTCTTTGATTGGCTATAAACTACTTTAAGTGCATTCGTATAACCCTAAAAAATTTCAAATTTGTATTAGTAAGTCAATTTTATTGTATTCAAAACCAAGGTACATTAACTCATTTTAATCCTTGAATAACTAATCTTTAACAACTAACAGTTGAATGTAATTTAAAACATAACAATACAAATCTGTGAAATAAAACAATGCCTGAATACAATTTACATACAGTAGAACCTCTTTAATCCGAACTAATTAAAACCGACTAAACTTAACACGATTGATGCTTGGGAGACATTTTATATTAACAAATATCGTGACACAATTGTAAATAATGAGTTAGGGCCCATAGTCAATTCTATATTAATGTAATGAATTATATTTCTTGTATTTTTATTTACATTTGATGTTTTTGCTTCTTTATGTTATATTTAATTCTATATTAATGTAATGTGTTATATTGTTTATATTTTTATTTGTATTAGATGTATTATGCTTCATTATGTTATAAAATTTTGTTAGTAAGTATATTGTGTTGTGATAACGTAGGCATTGGTTGGCGCCTACTAGTGTAATGTGGTCTTGTGCCACGCCCCTTGCAGTTTGTATAAATACGGGGCATGGAGCTGTGCTAGTTTAGTTGTAGCAATGAATACAGAATACTTTAAGAAGCACAGGCTCCATGTTAAAAATTCTACGCAAAAAAATAGAATTGTCTTTTTATAGTAGGAAGGGACACCGTCTCGACGTATTGGAGGAATATAATATATACATCACCCAAAAGAAACATCCCAACATACTTCTTAATGAGAAATTGAACTTCGCAGCCAACCCGATCTACGATATAATCTTATCTCTGAATAAACAAATGGACTTCCACGGCGATTAACTATCATCCGTCTTATTTTCAGTATCCGTCCGGAAACGAACGAATAATGATGTGGCCACACCCGGACATTTTAATATAAAATTTAACGAAGAGCTAGCCTCCGAATATTTCATAACAATGTTTTTAATATCGTATATGTTCAGTGTTGTGTTAATGTGTTTTATTTAAGTGTCCTGCACCTGACGAAGCCGACTGTGATCGGCAAAACAGCTGTAGTGATATACTATAATTAAGAATTGCTCTGACTACTAATATAAGGTATTTATCTAGATTTATAACTTAACAGTTAAAACGTATCTAAAATGGATCATAAGTGTTACAGAAAAATGAGAAATACTGTGCAATTTAAAACATTATTTATTTAATTCAAATAGTAGACACACAGTATATTTATGATAAACTTAGTATGGAAAATATTAGGCCTACAGTAGAAAAAATTCAAATTATTATTTTAAATTTCACTCCTATGGCGTTCGGATTAGTGGATATTCGGATTACAGGAGTTTAGATTAAAGAGGTTCTACTATATTGTAATTTTATAAATTACCGGAAATACAATTAGTGCAAATTTTTTGTATAACTGGTATTAAAACGTAACTGACAGCCACTCCATTGCTCAGAACCTGTGTTTTGGTATGGCCTCGAAGAACCATATTTTGGGAGAGAGTCTAAAAGGCAATGTTCGGTCTAAAAGGATGTTAAAGAGCTCTTTGAGACAGTATAGAGGAAGCCTTCGGAGTGAATTCGACATACCTGAGGTAAGTGGTTGGATTCCTGATTGGCCATGGGGGGGGTCAGATCATAAGTGTAAAAAATGTGTGATCATATTTGAACACAAGACAGGTACAATTTAAGTTCATTAAAATGAGTTTCACAAATATAAGGGTCAGTCACAAAATATGACAATTTTAGTCCCTTTATAAAAAAAATTTGTATGACAAAAATAAATGTTTATATTTCTGAAACACTTTTTCCTCACTAAAAAAGTTGCATGATAAAAAGTTACTATTTTTAGTGACTAAAATATGTTTCCTTTCTGAGAAACATAAATCGGTCACTGTCCTTGACCAGCTATCTTAAATGTTGAATCACAAATAAACAAACAAGGAGATCGATAATCTTGGCAAAAACGGCATAGAATTAAGGTTTAGATTATGTGATAATTAATACATAACCAATATTCAAGCAGAGGACAAGATAACTATGTTTTTTTTTTTTCTTATTCAACACTTGTCCTTAACAAATCTGAGCACAGACCGCCTAAAGTATAAACGCTGCCGTTGCGTTATCGATCGCGATAGAATTGGCACGAACAGTAGTCTGCTGGAAGTTTATTAGTGAACTTCAACTGCTGGCTTAGTTGAAATAGTTTCAATTTGTTAAATTCTTTGAAAAATCATTTAAATTTAAGGTAACAAATAATAATACCTTAATCGCATGACAAAAACGGTCACGTAAATAGTTTAAGTATATATTAAAATATTGCAGTAACCAACATGCCTAGTTAGTTGTGCATTGGTTGTCTTTATCGTAAACTCAGTAAGACAAACCTATATTACCTACTAATGCTAATTCACCAAGTTTTACTTGAAAATTACAAAGCAGTCACATGCAAATTGGTACCATGACCACCTTGGTATTACGTGACCGTTTTGTTTATTTACCACTTTTAGTAATTATATCCTTTGTTTATGTTTTATCTAGAATTATTAAAGATTTTGTTATTAAAGATTGTGCTGTTATACATATTAATTCAAGAAGTCTACTTTGCTTTGTTTTCAATATTACATTATTATAGCCAATCAGTACTTTGTTATGATTTTTCATTTGTTTAGTTTATTTCGACAATAAAAGCTGCTTACCCCAACTATTGTTTGTTTTAGTTATCTAAATGACTATTTTACTTGTCTTCCAGCATTTTTTAATCACAAATTTAAATCATTATCAAATATGTAAGCCTATTATTAAAGTAGGCCTACTTTGCAAATAATTTTAGTACTAAACAATTAAATTTAATATATTCCGTTCACTTAATTTCTATATAATGCGTAGAAAAAATATTTTAGATAAATAGTTATCCAATTCCTATTTTCAATTGTTATTTTTATTACCCATATTGCCCACAGACGCCATTTGGAGTAAACAATTTATTTTTGGTAATTTATAAAATAATCTGATTTTTTTTTATTTATTTTAAAAGAGGTCTAGTTCAAGAAAATATAGTAAGATAATTTTTATTATTTGTTTTTAGGAGAGTGGGCTGGAAAGGGTTAAAACTTTATTCACTTGCATAACAGACGGACATTCTAAACAAAACAACCCAGAGTTTGTTATGTCATAGGTTCGAATCTAACTACGGCTTTGAATTTTTCTGTGAGTTATTCCACTTCTTGTTCTTCATCAGTTTTATCGACATAAAGCGATGACTAAGTTAACTCATTTGGAAATAAATTATTACTAATCTTGACATTTTAAATAAAGCATAATTAAAAAACTAAAATTACAGTTACATATCTAGCTGAATACTAAAGAAACAAAGCCTATGCAGGTATAACAAAAGGTAGGAAATAATACCAAAGAAGTTTTACCAACAAAATTGAATTGAACATGGAAGAATTTCATACACAGTAATTAGTTCTAAATGATGTTTAAACATTGTTGTTTAGTGACTAAAATCATTAAAATTCACATTATTTAATTTTATAATAAACAACAGGCTAACTGTGTGCTGCTAGTTGATGAGGCTAGACCTTTTCCGTGGCTAAAATCTCTAAAACATTCCAATTCAATAGCTCTTACAGTAAATAAGTTATGACTTTGAGTCCTTTTTTTGGAAGCCCCAAATTTAAAAATCATCATTTTTACACTATGTACCTCATGACATCTAACTCCGTGCCAAGTGTCATGTTTCTAGCTTGTTGGGAACAGATATTACAAGCATTCACATTTATATAAGATATAGTTAAAAAGATTAAAACATCTAGCTCTTACCTCTGGTGGTGCAGGGGCTTTCTTTTGGAAAGCTAGTATTCTAGTATTATTGATATCACGTCCATGTAAATTCTCTGCCATTGCTCGTTGCATTTCATGTTGTGAAGGACTTATAGGAACTTCATTTTCTTGTTGTTGTGTCATCTAACATAATTATTAATAACAGTAAATTAAAAACTTAGATTACAGGTTTTTAATTGCAGAATAAAATTAATTAATAAATGGAATTAACAAATCTATTGCATTAAGTTTTTTAAATTAAATAATAAATATTATTTTTATGTCTTATAAATTTTTAAAATTAATTTGAACAAAATAATGTGATTGTTACAAACGTATTTACAGTGGTTAGTTGTGTATCCACCATTGCAATAATTTATAATAAAATAAATAAATGAACCATTTAAGTTTACATAGCACGTTTAAAAGGCCCCACTATACCAACAGAATTGCCTGTCCAACTCACTTTTAAAATTGTAATGTACATTTTTACCATTGTACTGTAATTGGTTTATTTTAAGATTTCCTATCTATCACAATTTTCTTTTTCGATTCAGCTATTTTAAATGTTCTCAAAATGTAAAATTTGTACTTACTTAAAAAGAAAAAACTGCAACAACTACTCCTTGAAGTATGACTATTTATATATTCATAATTGTGTACAATAGAAGTCAAATTGTCATAAAGTGTATAGATCATAAATAAATCTTGTTAACACTCATTTCAACCTATATAAAATACTGTTAAATAAATTACCTTAAAGTGTCCCAATTCAAAATTCGAAGCACAACGACTTGGTATGAATCTATCTCCACCCTGTGGAGACTTGCTATTGCCTGGAGTTGCAGCTAAACATACAGAATAACCAGTGTCACACAAACT
>JAGFPH010000545.1:51243-64627 GCA_018207615.1 Philaenus spumarius
GCAAAAGCCTTTTTGCCCGTGTAAGGAAAATATTGTAACAAAAACTTAAATGTTATTTTCAAGCATTGTGTGGTGCAACAATAATTAATTGTGGTCAACAAAATCTGTATGAACATGAACTTATTGTCAAGGTTGAGTCATATAAAAAACAGTAGAAAAGTCATTCCATGGGATAGTAGAGAGGAATATGTATTAATGTAACTTATATATTACAGGTTGCAAACACATATACCTCTATTCGAGTCTGTGATACATAAAAAAAGGAAGTTCATATTGAACAATCATCTAGAGGAAAGATGGCAATATTACTGCGTATTATATTGAATTATTGTTTTTAGATGGAAATAAACGGTACCAGAAATTGGCACATACTTTCTCACAAACATATTTAAATTATTAAACAGATTTATTTCATAATTGACTACATTAAAGTAGGAGAAGGGATACATTAAGGTAGGAGAGTAACTAATAAATATTATTATTATTAGCTGAATGATATTTTTTAGAAAGATGCGGTTTTTTACATACGGTAGGGTACATTAAGGGCTACAAATAAGCCAAATTTGATCAAAATCGTTAGAGCCGTTTTTATATAAAAAAATAATTGATTTTTGGGGGTTTTTTTTGGCCAAAAAGGGAGTTGTTTTTCAAAATTTGTCAAAACCTCTTTTCGTGTATCTATACAGGCCTAATTGACATGTTTGGTGCAAATTTGTTCAAAATCGATCGAATAGTTTTCTCTCTAGTTTTGTATACATACATACAGACATTTAGTAAAAACCACTTTTTTGGACTCAGGGATTCCCAAAATGGATATTTCCACAAAAATCTCAACATGATTTTTTTTGCGATCAATATACTTTCTCTATACTATAGTATAGTGAGAAAGTAAAACATAATTATAGTGATTTTGGTAGTTAATTTAAAATAAAATACATCTAACAGTTTTATACCTACACTTTAAAACTGGTGAAATGCATTTTAAAATCAATTTGATAGTGCTATTAATTGTGAAATAACAATGCTTGGAACTTCCATTAAAATTAACAACCGTCGTGTTGTCACAATATACCTGTTTTTGTAACAGGAAAACCACAGACCGTCAATGTTATTAATTTAACTTGATTAGGCAAAAAACAAATTAAAGTCAATGAAAGAAAAAAAAATGCAGAACACGTTTTCTGTGTGAAATAAAGGAAAAACTCTGCTGAGAGTTGGAGAGTGAAAAAATAGAAGGCAAAATACAAAACTGTTTAAATGAAAAAAACTCAGATAGTAACCCAAACATATGCAATTTCAATATAATTAATTATTTAAATAGATATACAAATATAATTTAGTACGTTTTCATTAAAAATCTAAATTATTAAATAAAAAACACAGATTTTTAGTAAAGCAACTTATACAAAGTTTGTGTTGGGAAGTTAGTGAGTAAAAATAGTGACTTGTAATTATACAAATGGTTAAACACATTAGTGTTAGAACTGTTGCTATCACCCAGCTGGCAATAAATATAACCACGGTTTATATAAAGTAATTACTCTAAAAACATATTTTTTTAAACAAGCATAGCTGTTGTGTTTGTTAAGCAATAACCTACATCTACAGTAATAATTGCTCAGTTATTCAAAACATATACATGAGTTTTTACCCCTCAAAGTGGCAGACTACAGTCTTGCAAATGCAACCCGCTCGAACCTTTGGGAGAATTTGCATATATTTGCATAATCGATAATTTAATCCACTTAAAATCACCCAATCGTAATAAAACGGGCACCATTGGAAAGAAAATTAATTAAATTTTAATTTTTGTATTTACAACTTTTTCGTAAAACGTATATTTACATACGTAATCATCGTTTTAAAATATGCATATCGGACTACAGTTATTTCCGCACGCGAATCTGCATACAATTGTACTGTTATTTCCCACTTCTTCAACGGGCAACACCATCTACAGAAGTATTTCTATCGAGATTACAAAGCTACCAATGGATTCGTCAAGATTTTATCTTTCTAATGGTGCCTTCCAATCAGATGTCACTATTTTACAGGATTACTACTCTGTAAACCCTTGCGATGGACAGTTTTTCAACCAATGAAGCAGCCCATTTGTCAACAGAGATGACGCCTACACTTCCATATGTTTTTACAGATTTCTTGATACCATTTTGTAGAGAATCGTTCGATCTTTTTAACGGTGGGAAGTTAACTAGAAATAACCAGTTTCTTGTTTGTCTAGGCAGCAGTGGAAGTACATAATTAGGACAGTGTGGCGAGACCGGCCGGCATTTGTCGCTCCCACGGTATTCAAATGCAAGTAGTATATCGACCAGCGACGTTTCATTAGATTGATGTCATTTTTTTATTCAAATAAAGATAACTCAAACACTTTTGTGAACTAAGGAAAGACAAGTATACCGTTCTTTTCTTTGATTTATCATCTACACTTTGTTATAATAATATTTCTTTTTTGGGCAAAGCATATATTAGTAAATTAAGTTTCAATCTAGGCCCAGTTTTGTTAGCATAGTGTATTTGGAACATTAAAACTGTGTTTTTCAAAATAAGAAATTTGAAATTGATAAATGTTTTTATACAGTTCTATTTAGAACTAAATTACGAAACTTTTTTACGCTTACGAAAAAAATATAAAAAATGTTTACTACTTGTTATGTAGGCCTAAAGTTGAACTTTTTCCTTTCGTTACTGAACATTTTTTGTTTCTTGAGCTAATAACTTTTACAATTTCGAAAGAAACTAATTTTTAGTGGCATATTTGAATTCTTTGAAGTTTCTTCTACCAAAAAGCTATTGAACACTTTTGGATTGGGGTTCATTTACTATTTTTGGCAAATTTTTAAAAATAAACGCTATAAACGGGCTTTTCAATTTTGGCTTTAACGATGCCAGTTCTAGGGTTAAAGATTAAAATAGCAGTAGAATCAACTATTATGTATTGATAGAATTATTAAACAAGACTTTATTTCACCTGAACATATTTTGGTAATCTGTTCCTGATTAAAATGAATTTATGTTCTAGTGTATCTCTTATATAAAGACTTACCAGGGTGCGCGATCGTAGGGAGTGAAGTCCCCAATGGTAAGTAAACAGCACGTCCAAGCACCATCAACAAAAATCCTCCCCATAGCAAAACACTGCCTTCATTAAATCTAAAAATGAAACAGTACAATTTTAGATGATTGAATATCCAACTCAATATATCTGAGACTACAATATTTCTGAGACTAAACATTATTTTAAAGGACCAATAAAATATCTGGATTCTGTTTCCCAATTTTACTAATATTATTAGGAAATTTTACAAGTTTTAAAATTACAAGTGCTAGTAATTTCTATTTCACAATGAAAAAATGGTTTGTAATAATATTAGTTTATTTTACATATAAAGGTAGCACACACAGTCAAACTATTCATAGTTATAAAGAATACTAACTAACGTAAATTCTAATAATCAGAACTAAAAAAGATATTTTACTATACATTTTGGTATAAGAAATTCATCAAAGCTTTATTGAACTTATCAAAACCCTTTTTTTTAAATAATTCAAAATATGATAGTTAATTGTTAAACATTATCTTAGTCTTTATTACAATTTTTAGCTATGCACAACAGTTCTTTGAGAATTGAACACTTTCAGGACACTTTTAGACCAAACTCTACAACACCAAACTTTAATATCTTCACTTTATTTCCTTAGGTCTAAAAAAGAACAGGTATTTGAACCAACAGCAGTATGAAAATAAGCGCATTAACAGTCTCCATAAACTACTGAAAAAGCTATTCTGGTCCCAACTAATTTTATAGAAATAAAAGAAAAATAAATGATTAATAAATTATTTAAATTATCAAGATATAATATAGTTATAAATTGCTCTGTACCTTTTACTTAAAGGGCCAATTATAAAGAAGGACGCACATGCTAATAAAGCTCCCGCTGAGAGTAAAATTCCGATGTTCTTCAGTGCTTCGACCTTTGACCAAGCAAACTGATCCATTGTAAGTGAAGTCCCCAAACTGAAACAACATACACTCATATTTAGGTTATAGTATCGAAAGGTCTTTCAAAGAACTATGCATACTTTTAGCGTTAGCCTTATTTTAAAGCTATTAAGTCCACAAATATTTGTGTTGTAACCCTACAACTTATAGTTAAATTTGTCTAACTACTAGGTCAATTTGGTAGGTACTTTGTAAGCAAATTTTCTTAAATTTGGTAAAAATATAAAAGAAGTAAAAATGCATAATGTCCCAAATCACATCTCAAAATGTAAAATCAAACAGCCTACATTTCAGAGGTGGAATACCAAACAAAAATCCATCAAATTACCACAACCTACCAATATAAACCAACACCTAACCTTTTGTAAACCGATGTTCAAATAGCCTAACGAAGTAATTACAAAATTGTTATAAACACTTATAGAAATATATAAATTGATAAAATAATCTAAAACTAGAACCACTCATGTATTAGAAGCAATACAAAATGGATCATGTAATTGAATAAATCGTAATATCAAACCTGAAAAATTGTAACTTAGTCTGGAAATAGGCCTACGCTACTTAAAATTAACCCAGACACTACACTGACATTTAGCTAACTATTATAACATTATTAAAATAATCACAACACAAACACCAACAATACACATTATTCATTTATTTATTCAAATATTCTTTATTGTACAGTTGAACTTGGTCCGGTCAAATCGTTATCTTTTACATTATTATAAACCCCTGTTTTAGCGTCAATAAATATTTTAACCACTCGGTTGTAACATCATAAATCTACAAAATATCAATGTCAAACTTTGAATTCAGTTTTCTCAGAACTCGAAAAATGTTAGAATTCCCTCTTTCCTTTGATTTTGGGCCGCCTATTTTCTTCATCCTCAGAATCAAACCGTAAAAAAAACAATCTACGTATTTTCTTTCACACGTAAAACCGGAGCGGGCCCCATTTAAGTCGGTAAAGGGGGGCAGGTTTTCACTACAAGCAACATTGCTAACTCTCCCACCCCTTCTAAGGAACAATTCACACGGTATGCGGTGACAGTTGTGTGCTGTGTGTAACTAAACCTATGACCTTGCTGGGAAAGTGTTCGGACAATAGAAAAGCGCGGCGAGACTCAATCGTATAGCCTAGCAAGACTCAATCAGCAATAGTATAGCCTGGCGAGACATTTACATAGTTGTGATCAGATAGTTGTCAATCCCCCCACAATAATGTTGTTTAATACAGTAAGTTAATGTTAATACAGACTGTAATTTTAGTGTTTTAATACAAAAAATAAAATATTGTTATCTATATATATTAAAAATGGTCACGTATTAAAACAATATCTGATTTTTGGTGTATTCAATTTTTTTTCTGTTGTGGTACGGCCCCTAGGATGCACCCTACGTTTAAATGTGGCCCTCATGTGGTCTGTACAGTTATGTAAAATACCAATGAAACAAGGATAGTGCCTAATAGGTTTTTTATGTTTATGGCGGCCATTTTCTCAGCCATCTTGGATTTTTAAGTTTTTACCTACTTCTCATGATTGATGTAAAAAGTAAGTTTACACATTATACATTTTTTAAAACATAAAAACAATTGTCTTTTTTACAACAATGATCAATGATCAAGGTCTGTTATATTACCTTATATTACCCATCTTGAATTTAAAAATTTTTACTCCATATCGACAGGACTCTTTTCCAGTTAGTTTTAAAAAATGCAACTATTTTTATTTTAATTATCACTAATTTTCCTGTATATTTTCGAACAGAGAAAAAAGCACAACTGCTCATATTTAAAAAATTACAGTTATCATTTAGACGAAATGATTTAAAAAAAAAATCTTAGGTTATCTTAACCTTGCTTCACACTTTTCTTCTTTTCCGCGCTACTTTTACTTTACTGACATTGAGGATTTTAATTACACAACAGAATTTATAATCTATTATAGCAGTATAAAAGTGCCCAGATAAAAAACATGTAAAATACACTTACAATAAAATAGAATAAAATACATAAAGCTAGTAAAGAAGCCTTTTACACTACTGATTTATAAAAGTATTATATATTATGGGGGTACTTACGTTTCTAATAAGACAAAATTGAACACGAGAACAAAGAAAGCTACAATCATTGTCCATGCTGATAGGTAGTCGGGTTTAGTATCCTTCCATGCAGCTTTTTCTAAAACAAAACAATACCTTAACAAACCACAAATCCACAATTTAAAAAAAAGGCTGTATAATGTTTCATAAAGACGGACAACACTTTACATCGTCAAAAATTCTTTTATATTAAGCGGGCTGCTAAAAATTCTTGTTGTGTTGACAACTGAATTCAAGAGAGGGACAGGACTGTCTTAAATGTGAAATAACATGATTGCATTAAGGCAAAATCCCTTCACAATTTTCATTTTACTACATATATGTTTTTAAAACAACAAAATATACGTTATAGTAGGCTACGATACAAACAATTAATTGTGAAACAAAAGAAATGTGGTTGTAATTATGTTGTTGTCTTCCTTTATTTTGATACAATCATGTTGGTCAGTTTAAAAGTGTATTACCTGATTCTACACCCTTGAGAATCATAGCTTCTCTCGCTGCAATAGTCACTTCTTTAAATATTCCAGGACAAAGTAGAACTCCATTGAGAACTCCTAATATCACATTGATCCAGCCAGCTGCAGTGTACATGTTGATTGGTAGCCAGCCTAAGAGGAACAAACCTTCTTCGCCCAGAGGAGTAACGGCCGCTTGGAGACCTGCAAACACAAGCATCGATCAGCAACAGTTTCAATATTTTTGAAAGATTTATTTCACTAGTAAAAATATATATATTCCTAATGTACACCTGAAATAATGTGAATCATTTGAGATTGCTGTAGTATAAATCACCTGAAGTTAGTATTGTAAAGCGCATTCATTCACAGGTTTCTGCCCCAGAACCCCGCACAGAATAGTTACACCACATTCTGTATTTAATAATAATAATAAAACTTCTTTATTTTTTTAGAAGTTAGGACCATTGGGTAGTTTCTTTCACCTAACCTCAAATAACATAATACAAAAATAGAAAAATATATCGAAACTAACATTACAAACAAATAAAAAACTATAAAATAATAATCACGTCTAAAACATAATGTAAAAAACTGGGAAAACTAAACATACAGGCTGGCTGGTGACAAACTACAAGTGACAACATAGTGCATAGTAAATAATTATTTGATTCTGAATGTTGGTATCATTGAACCAGTGTAATGAAAAGTAAAGATTAAAGTTCACAATTCAATTTTGTTTTTACTATTTGTATAACTTTTGTGGTAGTTACCATTAAGATACCATTTTATACCTTCTATATTTTAATTTTTGCTGTTTTTTGAGCCTTTAAGTTTGGGTCTACTAAATTTAGATTTTGTTTCTAGTAAATTTTTCAAATATCGAGCAACTGCCGTGATGTTTTATTTAAATACCTACAGAGTTTAATAAAGAGGAACTCTGATAATTGATGGTTTGTACATTTTTTCAAATTGTCTTGTAACAGTCCAAATTATTGATTAATACACGTTTAAGTTGATGCTCATATTAAAAACAGAGATGATTTATAAAATAGTACAGGGTTTCCAAAATTGCTTCACAAACGCATAACTCACCTGGTCCTACTATAAAGCCAAGAACTTGAGCTAGGGACACCATTGACACTGCCCCTGTACGTTCTTCCAATTTGGTCGCCGCAGACAGATAAGATCGGCAAATCGCAATATTTGCTAGAAGTACAAAAAATTGGATTAGTTTTATTAAATATTTGAATAACATCATTCAACATTTCAAATATTGTTTAGGGAAAAGATCTAAACGTAAATGCAACAAGCCAATTTATTCTTAAGATTTATGTTTTTTGGTGTCCAAATCAGTTGCACGTAGTTTGATATATATGTTTCAGGCAAATATATACTTATTGGATTATTTTATATTATTTATTTTCAGTAGAATTTGAAGGAAGTACATATTGCAGTCATACTATGGAGCGATTTCCGGAAAATTTATACCTACTTTTTATGGTCCGAAAACCCTAGTCAACTCTCTCTATCTGTATGTCAACGCTCCCTACTGCCGTAATTTTTCATATTTCTTTCAGAGGGATAGATAAATTATAGAGTTCGAAAATCTTGGTCAAATTCGTTAATGGGTGAAATTAGATCAAGGGAGGGGGCGTAGAAAAGGAGAGGTATTTTTTAGCTGAAACATCCTTAAACTTCCTTAATATTAAAAATATTACATCCATCTGAAGTTATTATATCTCTTAAGTGTAGTACCAAAAAGTTGGTTAAAGGTATTTATGTAATTCCTACAATTTGCTCTAGAATTGTATGAATAAGTTACAACACCATGTACAAACTTTTAGGTGTATATTTAACTTTGTTTTTAATTTATAAAAGAGATTAGTTTAATTAAAACAGTCTTTAAATTTGTGGGTAATAAAACCACTTAAAACATGTAATGATAATATGTAAAGCTCCATTTTAATAAGAGTAATTTATAAACATAAATATGTCTAAAAGGCATATGCAACTGCAACCCTTAGTGCAATTTGTGGGGAAAATAAAGCTTAAACTCTTAAAAAGCTTTTTAATACCCATGCCCTTGGATTTCAGATTTTTTAAATTGAACTTTTCGAAGTAGTTTAAACCAAAATTAATGTTCATACCAAAATTGGTGAACAAATTTGAACACCAATATTGTTAAAAAAAACTCTATGAAGGCAATTACTATAAAAGAAAAGTGGCAAAAAATGTATTTTTAACAATAATTTAAAAAAATGAAATTAGAGGTTAAATTATGTAAATATATGGTTAACCATATGCAACTGTAAGTAAAGACAGTTTGCTTATTTTCTGTACTTGCAACTCTTCTTGTTAATAACTAGAATCCATCATAATCGGTTTTTGTAAGACATTAAATTATACAGGCCTATGTGTAAACAATAAACACATCAAATTTCTTTGCCTATCATTACTTATCTTGTATAATTAGCTGATTTGCTATTAATTGATTACAAATAACATTATGATCTGTATACATATTTTAAAATATATCGTTGGGGAAAATTTAATTTTTAATTTATTGAAATACATAACTGTACACATATTTATGCTGTAAATTGCAACTATGTGGTAAAATATCTTGTAGCAAATTTAAATATAAAACTGTCGACTTGTAATCATTCCAATAAAAATAACACCGCTTCGTGGCATCTACAGTAATAAATAACATCACACTGATAAGTGATAAGACAACTGGACGTAAATGGAATGCTAAGAACTTAAACTCTGTCATGGAAACGCTTTATGTGAATTGAACCATTCAAAATACAAATACATTTTGTCAATGAGTATTGGAGCTCACCTTAGTCCTGAAATGTGCAGACATGAAATATAAAACATTATTATCATTTAATACGATTAGATGATAAAAGTGATTACTTAGTACTGTCATATAATTATTTATGTTTAAATATTTAAAAAAATACTGAATGAAAACAAATTAAATTATTTAAAACTTATTATACGAAAAAACAAGTAAAAAATTTTGATACATGACAGTAGGCTACATGTAACACATACAACAGTTTCCAAACAAAGTGTTGTTCAATTCATAAATTAGACAATATTCATTGAAGTAAATTACATTATTCAGGACCTACTATATGCCAAAAAGTAATGTATAGTTCAAAGAACAATCTACATTCTTGAGTCATTGCACTACCTAAATATGGCATGTTGGCACATAATTATAAATCTGGAACAAAATTCATTTGTCACAGTTATATTTTAACTACATTTTATCCTATCTAAAAATAAAATTTGATTTGCAAGATGATTGACGACTTCTAATAAAACAAAACTTGATTACACATTCTCATAGAAATATATATAGTACAGCCGTTATTAATTTGTACTTGAGATTTAAGATTTAAACAGTGAATTGGCAACAGCGCTGGCCAGGCGGGGCAGTTGTAATAATTTTTGAAGAATGCTTGGCACTAGGCTTGTAAAAACTGCATCACTTTGTTATTGGATTGAATTTGTATTTGAATTGAACATACTGTATTCTAAAGTATTTTTATTAATTGCATTGAGCTAATGAAGAGTGTATGTAGTCAATTATGAACTAATTTACTATGGTAAGCTCGAATTTACAATTAACAAAATCAGGCTTTTTCTGTATATCATGATAATTAAGAAGTGTATCCTTATATATTATTTCTCAAAAGTGTTTTTTGTTTCTTAGCGATAACTCCCTTAATTCTTCATCAAAATAATTTATTCAAGAATCATTTTAAAGCTTATGTTCTCTACTATCGACAAAAAATTGACAAACAGCTTAAAATTCATGTTTTCATTCAAAAATTTATTAAAAAAATTTTTATATTATACTTCATATGTTCCTAATGAAAAGCACCATATATTAACAATCTGTTTAACTAACATGACAGCTGTTAGTTAGATAGTTCATATGGTTCCTAATGAAACGTGGCATGCAATCTGTTTAACTGACATGACAGCTGTTATTTAATTGTTTTACATTCTATATGCAATTTTGCAAGTGTAATCCATCACGCAAATCAATCAAATTAAATCAATGCAAAGCGTTACAAACTGTTGTCAAATTAAACCAATGTAAATAAATAAACGTAATTTACTTAATTAAATCATGTAAGTAGGCCTACTCATAACATGTGAAATATGCACATGGGTCAGCTAGCTACATTTATTCATTATCTTTTAGACAGCTAAAACCAATATTCAAAACTAAAAACATATCACCCAACTAAATCATGCATGTTTAAACTGTATCGTCTGTATCATGCAAGTGAAAACAGTTTAAATCAGCGTTAGAGTATAGGATTATATAATAAATATTATTAGGGGCTCCGTCCCTGCCCGCTTTGTTCACCAACCCCGGCGAAGCCAATGCAAACAGATTATTGTATACTCTTATATTTTCATGTAAATGACAATTGAGCAGTGGTGACCTATACATATTAATGTAAGACAGAGATCAAATAGACGTGACTATCCCCAATAATTCGAATTGCGGCATGTGTTGTAATTTCACCACTAAATAATCAACATTTCAAACAAATTTTGATATTACCAACTATAGGAAACAATATGATATGTAAACCAGATTTTTGACTTACAATACAGTAAACCTTTTTGCTTTAGGTTGGCTTGTACCTAATCTTAAAAAAAAACTGTTAATTGTGAAGAATAATTACCTGATTCTAAATTTGCCAAATTGGTTGCAAATAAATGTATTTTTGTTCATTGTAGGCCTAACCTAAAATTATGTAAAGCTTTTGATCCAAGTGTTGAACACTTAACAACAGATATTTCAATTGAATTATAATACAGTAAGCATTTTTCATTGATATTTGTTTGTGTTTGCTTTTAGTTTGTTAATGTAACCTAAAAAAGATACAAATTTTGTAAAATCCTTTTTTAGTGTGCGTCTAAATTACATTATTCAGGACCTACTTTAAACCAAAAATACAAAAATGAGAAAAAGGATTAAAACAAATTTAATGCATTATATTTTCTAACAAATAATGACTAAATGGTATTAAGTTCATAAATTAGACAATACTGTATTCATTAAAATAAAAGAACACAAGTTATATTTATTGGATTACTTACAGTTAAAAAAAATATAAACAGTACATAGTTTGTTGTGTGATCAAGAATAAAGCTTAAGCAAGTGCTGGCTATTGCAAAATTTTAACTTGAGTATTTGGCACGAAGTAGTGACTGTAAGTTCAAAGTGTAGTAGTAGAATAGACAATTAATTGAGAGAGCCAAAATATTTAGTTAGTTGTAAGTGTAATGAGATGAGTCATTTGGATTGATAGTGAATAGTTGTCAACAAAAGAGACAATCTAGATAAGTGGGATAAGATAAGTGGGATAGAGGAAATAGTTTAACAAAATAAATAACAAGAGATCAAAGTCTGTATCTATTAAATAAAATATCAGTAGATTTTGTTTGTGCAGGCCTTCTAGATGAAAAGCTACATTTAATATTATAGTTATGCAACTTTAGGGTACCTATTTACAAAATTACAAAACCCTTCCTACCCGACCTAAAAATGATCTGTAATGGACAAATATGCCTTGGGACAGTTCAAATGAAAACAATTTAAAAACCATGAATTTCTGTGATAAGAAAATAAAAATCATCGACCCATTTCTTTGATATGCTTAAAATATTTGTATAAGTTTTATCCATAGAAAAACTGGAACAATTTAGTTAAGCCTATAAAATTTTTCTAAGTCATCTTTTCTTGATTTTTGAGAATTTCGTTAAATTTACTCACCACCATTCCTAAATATTATTTCTTGTACTACCAACAATAAGTTATCAAGGTCGTCAGAACTGGTATAACAATTTTAAATTTCTTTCCAATTATTTAAACATAAGAAGTCAGCTTTTCTTATTACCTCTAAGTTAACTTCATAAAGTACCGTAATATGGAACTTTGTAAACATTGCGTTATTTTCATAGTGCGAAAACCCAATTTTATAAATTAACTCATATAGTAACATTTTTTAGATTAATAACATAATTTACAAAAGCTGAGTTTTATTTCATTACCACTGAACTTCATCGTTTTTGAATGGCTTTAAATGAGGCATCACAATCTATATATCTCTGTTATAACATTTTGAGATTGAGATACTGAAAGGGGGAAGAGGGGTTTTGGAATTTTGTAAATAGGGTTTTTAAGCTCCTCCTAACGGTGATTAATATCCCAAGAAAAGCTTTTGTATATCTCTTTCTATCTTTTAAATTATAAAAGTGATACTTTTTTATAAAATCACCCAAAATATACATTTACAGTAGACTCCCGATTATCCGCGATAATGGGTGGCTGAACTTCCATGTATAATCGAAATCGCGGATAATCCGAAACTTACCTAAAATGCCCTAGAAATAGTTCAAAATGACCGTAAAGCTAAAATAAGTGCTTAATTAATCTTTACAAAAGGTTCAGGTAATAACAATTAATTTAATATGTACAGTATTACGTACCTTTATATGTTGAAAAAAATACATAGTCGCCATAGTATCACATTTGGGTTATTTTACGTATTTAATTTGTACTTTTTTGGCGATCACGGTATTTTTTGGTGATCGAGGTTAAGCCGCAACGCGGGTAATCCACTCGTGGATAATCGGGGTTCTACTGTATTTAAAAAAATAATAAATAAAAAACAATAACTATTTAGTATAAAATTTATTCTTCTGTAGAAAGACAATCGACCTTACATTTTAAAGCTCATGATCTTT
>JAGFPH010000545.1:64727-75514 GCA_018207615.1 Philaenus spumarius
CCTGGAGTTGCAGCTAAACATACAGAATAACCAGTGTCACACAAACTGCCTTATGTTCTAATATTTGTAGTACATATATAAAGACTCAAAATCTTAATTATTTTGAAACTGTCAATGTCTTAATTTTGTATAAAAAAGTAGAAGCAATTTATTTACTATGGGATTAATAACTATTGGTAAATTGGAACATAATCAAATAAAACTAAAATGACCTATATTTCAAACATGTGTATGTTAAAGAATATTTGTATCAACTATGTGATTTTGTTCAGCTTTTAAATCACCATAATTTTCCCATAGGCGTAAAATTGTGGTTTAACATTGGGTATCTCTTCTCCTGGGTAACTGGTGGTAATAATATAACACCAATTCCATATGGCGACGGGAACACAGTATTTTCGTATTTAAATCATTCCTATACGTCAAGTAATTCCCGAGAGAGAGCAATTTAAAATTTATCATTGTTTTCCTATAGTAAAAATGTTTTGTAATATCTCTTCTCTTGGGTAACTTACGTCAATGGAATAGGGCAAATTTGACATGGAGTCAGGAACGGAATATATTTTCACATTTGAATCATTGCTGTACCTCATATAGTGATAGAGCTAGAGCAGTTTTAAATTTAACATGGTTTTTCCTCAAATGAAATGGGGTATTTGCAATAACTCGTCTCCAAAGTGGGGTCTTTTTTAGAAGAGGATTAAAAAAAATAGCCTGATGTTCTAACTTAAAGTGTTTAGTCACAGTATGTTTACCTGCATTCAACATTTAATGGCGGTCCTCTTCTAAAAAAGGCCCCCAAAGTGTCTTATGGCAATGAGATCATAGCGTCAATCTTACATGGATGGCGTCGAGAACGGGATATTTTCACATTTGAATCATTGCCTCATATAGTTCCCGAGATAAAGCAGTATAAAGTCAATTTGATTTATAGTAAGATAAGATTTCTTAACCAAAGTTAATATGTAAGGATAATTAACCCCGTCCCCCTACCGACTTTAATAAGACCTGCTGGAAGTTTTACGTGTGAAAAAAATATTTGCAAAAATGTAACTACCTGGTGATTTTTTTGGTGTTTTTGAAGGTGTCTTTGAAGGCGTTTTCTTCTGATGAGCCAAATCTGCAGTTAACTTTTTAGGTGTTTTGCTGGAGCTAGTGTTGAAAGATGAAGATGATTTGGGTTTTGAATTATTGAGACTAATATTCATGTTGCTGCAACACAAAGATCATCAAATAAATTTCATTACTTCAGTTCACTAATGACGATCATTGTCACATGAAGTAACTTAAACCAATTAAGATATTTTACAAATTAAAGTTACTCTATAATAATTATTTTTCAACAATATATTTGACCTAATTAGTGATATAATATGTAGAAGAGTCAATAGTATATAGTAGTATAATACTCCAACTTATTTTTTTTTTTTTTTTAAATTGAATCGCACACGTTGTGGAGCCAAATTACAATACTATTAGATAACTGATGTAATTCAAAACACAAAGCAAGTTTACAATTTTAACAACTTCTTTAATTGAGAAATGAAAAATTAAAATATATATATACAAGTTATTCACAAAATAAGTTAATTCAAAATCAAATGTTCGTTATAGTCTTTTTTTATAAAACTCTTAATCTCGGGGGTTAGTGCCGACTTTTCCCAATATTATTATTGAAACAAAATTAATTATTAAAAAATGTTATTAACGATAAAATATGAAAATTAAAAAAGGGGGAATGTAATAGTATAATGGGTAAAGTGTAAGTGTATGTAGGTGTATAAATGGGAGTTATAGCGAAGTTAAATTTATATTAATGGTCCAAACAAATTCTTCTTATAGAGATATTTTATAAAGTCTTTCAAATTTTACAATGTTCAAGTTCACTAAATGGATGGTTTGAAATAGATAGAGTTAGTTATGTAAGTAATTATAGGCCTATGGATAGATCTCACCCAGTTTATAACTTCTTCTTCTAATTATTTAATTTTAAATGATTACTAATGATTATTGCACTTCACTTTATGTAATACAAGTTATTTATGAAACGTTGACAAAGTTTTAACACTGAAAATCTTCAATTTAAATCCTCTATTGGAGAGCTTTGGTCATAGGTCTTCCTTCTTGGGCGTCTATTCAACAATTAAAATCCTGGGATCCAAACTGGCTTGCTTTGGGCCTTCAGGAAATGGGTACATAAGGCCTGGTGAATTTCGTATCTTCTGGGGTTTTGATTGTTGTGCAAGAAAGTGTAATTTAAAATGTTGTGTATTTATTTGGTGTCGTTTTAACTAAATTTTGGAATAATTTCGTTTTACAACTAATATGGAATAATAAAATTAAAGAGAAATTGATTAAATAAGAAAATTGCATGAAAATACCAAAAATAGCTCCTTGTACAAATTATTTTCTAACATCTACTATTTACAATTAAAACTATACATTTGGCGTTTTGAAGTTGGATTTCCGCGGTGCAAGCGGTCACGTGACTGTGGGCGTGGCTTAATAAACATGCCCTACACATATCTAGCTTTAGCCGGTGTTTTGTTGACTTTCGTAGAATTGTTATGGCTTAACGGTATTTCCTATGAAATTTTACCAAAGACATTTTTGATGTAGAATCTTTCGTTCTATCTGATGGTGTTGTTCATTTTTTGATTTAAAATTTGGTTTTCTTAGGATCGATGATTATATTTCTGATATGGCCTAGATTTTAGTATGCCGGTCTAGTTTCAAGTGGATTTAAAAAGTAAATTTCGGTCGATTGCTTGTTGATTGAGTTAATCTTATAATTTGGATGGATTGGTTGGTTAATTTAGATGAATTTTGATATAGGAAAGATAGGGATACGAGGTCTAGAAATATTATTAATTATGTAAAATGTTATCGAAAGTCGGGTGTTTAGAATCTTGTTAATTTGTTGCTTGCGATTCCGTCCGCTAGATGTCGTCGTTCGGATCGTTTAAGAATGGTTTTTACTATCAGTTTTCTGTCTCTCTCGCACTCATGCGTGTTTAGTTAAAATGCAGTGATGTATGATTCTTTTGACGGATTGATAATTTTATGGTATATTTTGAATTGTTACAATTGCTTATAATAAAAATGTACACTATTTTTAAGGATATTAAACTCAATTAGAACTATTCAGTAAAAGTAGGTACTAAGTCACACATTGACTTATCGTAAAGAATATAAAAGTTCTTTCTCAAACTTCCTGCAAGTAGGCCTACTATTGTAAATCAAACCAAGTTTTTATTTCAATTTAAACCCTTAATTCATTTTATTTTTACAACTTTAAATGTACACCAGAATATTTTGAAAAGTGGTTATTTCGTAGCTACAATATTAAATTTACTCTTACCTTGAACTTGATTCTAAACATTTTTTCTGCCATCGCGGCAGAGGTCCTTTAGTTATAGGTTCATCCATTCGAACAGCACTGTTTAGTTCATTTAAAAATGAGAATTGAGCCATTTAAAATTTAACCTATAACAAGTCATATATAAACATTGTGAACCACTCTAACATTGAACCATTCTATCTTATTAGTAACAATATGCATATTGTGAACATTATATTGATCATAAATCAATTACTGTAGGCGTATACAATCTAGTTCTACAGCACAGAACAAAATAATCTATTATTAATATATAATAGGAGATAATATCTACCAGAAACTATGAACACATCTAAGTTCATAGTTAGGTACTGAACAAGAAGTATGCTTCCAAGAAAAAAACTTGATTAATATATAAAAACCCGCTTTTATAACATCAGTTTCTCACAGTAATGTTGTAAAACTCATTCAGATATTATTGAAAATTTTACTAAATACATTATTTTAAATTTGAGGAAAAATTACTAAATGAATAGCTATAGAGTTCAAGAACCTTTGCAAGACAATTTTGGAATAGTAGGCTTACATCCACTACTACGAGGTACCAGAGCAGTCAAGCCTACGAAATCGTATGAAATGCATTAGCCACACAAACAAGACTTTATATAAAACATTTTGATTATTTGAAAATGAATAAAATTTATCTCTAAATAAATGTGGTCTAAAATATATTATTCACCTCTATACTACATTGCAGCACTGGTGACACCTAATACAAAAGAAGCTGTAGCATTTATTCTAATGTTTAGATGTGTTATTAAGCATATACATTTTATGTTACAGTTGACATTGTTTCTTTAAATTATAAATAGTAGGCCTACTTGAACAGATTGTAAAAAAAAAAACAAAAGCTTGAATACAAACCTATTTCTTTATAATAGCAGTCACAGTATCATAACTCTACAATTCGTAAAGTTCACAAAACCTATCAGTGACAATTGGCATAGGTTGGTCCAACTTAACAATTTTATAAAAGCCACATCAGATGTTATGTTCTTGGTAACACCCAAGCTTAGGCCTATATGTTCTTGTTGCTTATATACTGTATTTTCATCCAGTTTTGTATAAGATGTTACACATTTTACTGTAGCACTTTATTAAAAACAAGCAAATTAAATATATTTCTTTGATTTAATTAATTATATCAAAGACCATGAAAGAATACCGTTGAGGGACGGGCTTGTGTACACCGAGACCTTGAACGCTCCAATCGCCTTAGTGCGATGTTGTCACATTCTTCCCACTCTTCTAACTGAATGTGGCTGACTCAACGCATTTATAATTCTTTAAACTGAGCGCTCAAGCCTCGAGCGGTAAATACCAGGAGTGTTCGAGACTAGTAGATATGGCAACGCTACGCGCCCATCCTTTTGGCCGCCACGTAACGGTATTCTTTAGTGGTCTTTGATATAGTCAACTGGGCTACATCATTTTCAGTCAATTTTTTAAACTCTTTATGTCTTTATTTTCTTTCAGATATCAAAGGTAGGCTTTATTATTTAAGTTACATCCTACCACCACAGGTAAGCATATGCCTACCATATAATTTGTTACTTACCATAGTTCTATTTTATGTAGCCAAATAGACCTAAACAAGAAATTACAGTTTTGCCAAAAATGTAACAATGGTATACTATTTGCATACCGGTACTAATTTTGTACAGTTTCATGAATTTTGTACAATTTAGTCGCTTGATATAATTCTGACAACTTAGCACAACAAAACACGAATGCGTGTATATATATCACTACAAGTAGCATAGGTATTAATTAGCTTCGTTAATAAAAATGGATTTTATATCATTTGAATATCGATTGCATATTTTAAAGATTTGGCAATGCAGTAACATCGAATTCTATCACACAAAATAATGGGCATAAATACATAATTAATTAAACATTTTACGATTAGTTCTCTAGTGTTTTTCTTTTGTGCAATGGTTGGTACTCCTGCTGCAATAAAAGATTGAAGTGTATTGTATATATTTTACTTAGTAGTAGCCTACTGCTAATGATTTACAATTTTGGCAAAAGGGTCATTCCATATCAAATCAACCACAAAAAAATGATTTTGACACCCACCATCTCAGATTTTGATGAAACTTGGCATAGTTGTTCTATTCATTGATTTAAGAAACCATACCAATTTGTTTTGCCCTATCTCTAACAGTTTAGGTTTTACAGCCTCTTAAAGTTTTTGGATTATTGTGATTTTTAAACTAAGTTTGTTTTCCGATGAAAAATAAATTATATCTTTGTTAGTTACCAGCCAATTTAGATGAAACTTTTTTTAAGTATACATCAATATGTCAGGAAGGATTTAAAAAATGTACAAAGCTACCAAGTGTTTATTTGGGACCAGAAAAAATCCTAAAGTGTCATTTGTCGGATTTTCAAAACAAAATACAGGGTTCTACGATAAATGAAATATCTCCTAAAGGGAAAAGGATAATCATGAAAATATTTTTTTGTTTTTGTTCTAAGAGATGTGCTCTATCACATGAAAGAGTAAAATTAGTGGGTATTTTAGTCCTTTATTATTTTTTCTCATTTTAAAACCAAAATTTTTTGTTTTATAAAATTTCATAAAACTATTCAGCAATCAAGTAGAAGTAATATTATATATATAACTGTATTTTAATTTTGTGTTAAAATCTATTTACTAAGTATGTTTGAATGCTAGTTAAATAAAGTAGGATATATGCAATTTTTACCGTTGATACAGGTTTTAGTACATTAACACTTTTCAATACTGTCAAATTTTGATTGGGCACTTATCATACATTCTTGAGAAAACTAATAGGTTCTTCCAGTCATTGTTTTTGGGGGTTCCACTACAGCAATAATATGAGGAATGGGCACAGCACATGCATCTTCCTTCTTGGGCCAAAAAAATTATGTTGATGGTCCGCGGGGATGTAGAAACTGTACCGTGACATCTTTTTCTTCAGCGTTTATCTCACTCACAATGCCAAAGTACCATAAGCTGGCATAAACACTACAAGCAATAAAATATCCAGGGTTCAAATCTTCTAATTTCACGAAAAAGTTTTGCTGTTTGTTAAATAAATTAAAAACAATAGCTGCTTGGTCATCCTTGCTAATTCTTCTAGCTTCAATTGTTCCAGAATCATCTAGTGGATGAAAGTTGTGAAATGATCTTGTTTGAACGTCTTTGAAACGGCTTTCCAAAGCAAGACGAGTTACTTCAACTGCTTCTTGAGAAATAAAGTGGAAACTGACTTTTTCAATTCTGGTCTTACAAAAGTCTAACATTTCAGTCACTGTTATTATTTGTTTTTCTAGAGGTCCTTTGAAGACTTTCCCTTCGAGCTAAGCGCTTCACAGTACCTCCTATTCCGTCACATTCCGTTTTGCCATTACTGGTTGCAAAAAACGACCACTGAGCTCTAATTGAAAATCTTTCTCATGCTGACACAGATTTACAAAATTGTAAAAAAGTTTCATGTCTTAACAAGTCAGTCTCAATCCAGCAGCAGAGTGTGCAGAATGAAGTTCTTGTTACAACTTGAATAGTTCAGTTGCCTACTATTATTCATAGATTATTTTAGGCCTGCTATAAATGATTTTTTCTTATGTCACACAATTTTGATCTATAATAATAACAAATTATAAGCCTTTGAATCGTTTTTTACTGCTTCCAAAGAAACTGAACTATTAATTAGGCCTTTATCACATTAGCTTAGTTATAGATTTTGAGAAGCTGTTGTATATAGAATGATTTGAAATTATGTTTTTAATAAAATTTTGTAGGCAGCCTATAGAGTTTACTAAAAGTGTAGCCTTATCTTTACTTTGATAGTTTTAAGAATTAAGTGATTTCAACTTATTTACCATTGTCGTTTACTAAAACCTGCGTCAATGGTAAGAATTGAAACCATATTTATTTAGCTAGTATTCAACCATATAGGTACTTTAAACAGGCTTCAAGATTAAAATAAAACTACCTAATATTCCTATTTCTATTTGGTAAATTATTAATTATTATATAATTGTTAATAAAATGAAATAATTAAAAAAAATTTGTTTTGAAGTAAGAAAAAATAATAAAGGAGTAAAATACCCACTCATTTTACTCTTTCATGTGATAGAGCACATCTCTTAGAACAAAAACAAAAAAATATTTTCATGATTATCCTTTTCCCTTTAGGAGATATTTCATTTATCGTAGAACCCTGCGTTTTGTTTTGAAAATCTGACAAATGACACTTTAGGACTTTTTTCTGGTCCCAAATAAACACTTGGTAGCTTTGTACATTTTTTAAATCCTTCCTGACATATTGATGTATACTCAAAAAAAAGTTTCATTTAAATTGGCTGGTAACTAACAAAGATATAATTTATTTTTCATCGGCAAACAAACTTAGTTTTCTGCGGCCGAGCGATAAAAATTACAATAATCCAAAAACTTTAAGAGGCTGTAAAACCTAAACTATTAGAGATAGAGCAAAACAAATTGGTATGGTTCCTTAAATCAATGAATAGAACAACCATGCACAGTTTCATCAAAATCTGAGATGGTGGGTGTCATGGTGTGGTTGAACTGACATGGAATGACTCAAAATCTAAATCTACATTAGGCCTTTTTTATGTTATTAGGAGTAGTAACATTACCGTATCATAGGCGTAAATTTTTGTGACCTTCAGCTGAAATTTTTCAGACGATGACCTGTTTTCTAGGAAAAAGAGTAATGCTGACAACCTAAGCACATACCACTATTGAATGTTGAATGCAGGTAAAGATTCTGTGGCTAAAGACTAAAAGTTTCAATTTAAGGCTATTTTTGTTTTTAATGCTTGCATTTCTGTTACCGGTTTACAAAACAACTTAATTGATGTTACTAAGTTAACTTATATATGTTTAGAAAGTGGAAAAATACTGCTGCTATCTTACTTCAGGCTTTTTTTTACAGTCATCGATTCAAGAAATACATTTGGGCCCTTGTTAAACACATTGGATTGATTCAATGTATCGAATCATGAACATCGATGTGCATAGAATTTCCATGATTTGTAGTTTGATGTAAAGTGTGAATTAAGTATTCATGTAGGCTATTACAGAATTTTTTAAAGTGAAAAATCATGTGTGTTCCTGTTTTGTTGTAGGTTTATTATATTCATAAATATGCATAGGCTACTATTGACTGATATTTAATTAAGTTGTAGGAATAGCGTGGTCACTCAATTGTGTTTATTTACATTTATATGTGCAGTCCGATATCATTGAAAAGATAGTACAGTTAGGGGTATACTGCTTTGGAGTTAAATTAAGTTGTAAATTAAGTTTAGCTTAAGTTTTAAGTGTTTTATTTTCTGTTTACAATTAATTACAGCTACCGTAACTTACATTAGTTTTGTTAAACATATTTTCTGTTTTCATACATTTAAGGTACCTATTAGAAATAGAATTGAACAATACAATTACATATTAGAGCATTTTCTTATTGTGCATATACGTTGGCACCTCTGCCGCACATGGCGTAGGGTTGTAATGTAAACTTTTGCTCTTTTATCATAATAACTTACTGTAACAAGAAAATCATTAAGTTAAACCTTGGGCCCAGTATGTGTTCAGGGAGAAGTGTTTTAAAAATTTACAATGAAACTCATATTTCCCAATCTTCATAAAACTATAATGAGGAAATTACTGTAAAATGACCTCTAACTTACAATTATAAACTTTCGGGGCCCTTTTTTAGAAAATTTAAGCAATGGTACAAACTTGTAATTTACAAACTGGAAAAAATAGTACTGTGACTGGTAACTGTATAAGTTATATTATATTCAGGATTTGTTTATTTTTGGTTGGCATTGTAGAATAGATGGCGCAAATTTACTATTCGACCTAGCCTAGGCTAACCTATGGCAACAGAAATGCAAGAATAATTAAAACAAAAAATCTAAAAGGTTCTAACCTATAGTAGGCTAGGCCTATTAGTCACAGTACGGTATGTTTACCTGTATTCAACATTTAACAGTAGAATGTAAAACAACGTCGTAGTCTGCAAAAAATGTTAGGCTAGGGTTGAATAGTAAACTTACCTACAGTAATTTTGAAAATATTCGGCCTATTTCAAAAATCAAATAGTCTAAATATTTAACTTAATACTATAACATGGCATACAGCAATAGCACTGATTAAAATTTTGAACTGTTCACATAGAAAATCTAAAATCAAAGTAAAAACAGGGACTAAGTTACAGTTCACATAACATAACTTAGCCTAGGCCTATTTAAAAGAAATTAAAGTTAGGCCCCTACTTAAAGAACTTACTTTAGAAAACTTACTTAAATATCTGCTTTTATTCTTCCCTGCCTAAAGTTACACTTGTGTATTAGGCCGGTAAAGATTAGTCTGTATATCACTGTAGAAAATATAAACTAGGCTTCACTAAATGAAAAATCGTAATTCAAAGCTGTCACATAAATTTAAACAGAATTATAATTTAAATCCACCAGTGACGTTTCTTAGCTGCAGAAGTAAATTTAAATAAGACAGTTAGAACAACTTAAAATTAGTGGTTTATAGACAAAACTAATCCTGTTTTTCTGTTGTCAATGTACTTTCAACACTTTCAAGTTCGAATTTGTATTTTCTGCATTTGTAACGAACTTTTGCAGACACAAATCAAACAAGAACCTTGACGATTCAAATTTATTAAGTGATGGCAGGGATTCCAACTTTAATTGAAACAATGCGAATGTAATATTTTATAAATGTTATATTATATAAAACCACCTTTCGTAAAAATGGCATTACTTATTATTTTGTATTAATAAAATTATTCACAGTTCATTTGGAGTTTACAAAAATACGGTTTTAGTTGAATTACAAATCATCATGTGCTGATTTTCAATAAACCTGAACTATTTACTTCTTTTCTAAAATAAGCTTTATAATGTTCATCAAACTACCGGTACACGTTTTGATAGGCTAGTTAGTATTGTTAGTATATTAACATAGTATAGGCCTACCAATTTTATCCCGTTAATATTATATATTTATTTCATACAAGTTTTAATTTTGTTACCTCCCCGGTAAGATAAATAATGTACCGTATAGACTTTGTACACATACCAATGAATATTTTAAAAATGTCTTATGTCTAACATCTGCTTTATGAAAATATAATTAAGGATGAAAACACGTTTTACCAAATCGTTGCAATTTAAATAAATTAAAAAACTTTTCCTCAAACTTCACAATAAAAATACTAGACTCTACTTTGAGGGGATGCGGAATACTACCCCCCGGAAAACTACCCCCCCAGGTAAAACGTGACGTCACGAAATCTGCCAACTAACCAATATGGGAGCCGTGTCCGCGACTGGAATACTACCCCCCCCCCCCCCCCCCCCCCCCCCC
>JAGFPH010000545.1:75614-101421 GCA_018207615.1 Philaenus spumarius
GTCGCCAGAATACTACCCCCCCGGAAAACTACCCCCCCAAGCAGGTTCCTACGTAATTTTGACGTCAGGTTAGGTTAGGTTAGTTGCCAACTAACGGCTCCCATTGGTTAGTTGGCAGATTTCGTGACGTCACGTTTCACCTGGGGGGTATTTTTCCGGGGGGTAGTATTCCGCATCTAAGAATTATTCGTTGGATTTAAGATTGCAAAACGCATCGAAACTTGAGTGTGCGTGACAAAACCCAGATACCTTATTATATAAAGTACATGGGCTTAAAGGCTCTGCTTCAGTAAAAGAGAAGGCAACCAGCGACTCTAGTGCTGCACCATATAGCGGTATTCAAATAGTGAAGTTTCTTGTAGATGAACGTTTTGACATCGCCTCATTTAAAACCACTTTATAATTTTTTGGACTACGTATATCAGATGGACCTCTGATGAAAAGAAAAACCTCCACCTTATAAGAAAATCCTAGTTTATCTTAAAAATTCTTGAAAAAAGCAACACTATTAGTGACTAACAATTTACAAAAACAGATTAGGTACAGTAAATTAATAGACAGGCACACTACATTTTTGTTTTACCTCTACTAACGGAACATACTTTTCAGAAGAAAACAAAAAGAATAAATAGCAGAGTAATTTTAAGTCATACAATATGATAAAAAAGCGCATTACGTCTTTGACTATGGAATCTAAGATACATAATCAATGATTACGTCTAGAATAGAAAGTTAGTGAAATTTTTAAGGGCTGCATGGTACGTTCAAGCCCGCCTATATATTAGGCAAAAGAAAAAGAAAAAAACACTTTATAAATACTGTATTTATCTGTCGTAATAATTGCGGAGTGAAAAAACTAAACAATCTTTATAAAATTGCGGATCGAAACTTGGTACTTTAAAAATGGCAATTAAAGATTCAATGATTTTGTTAACCATACGAGCAATCGAGCAATTACAATGTTTACATGCTATTGGTCTCGTCACAACAATACAAGATCATACAAGAAATAAGAAAAACATGCAATATACATATATATATGTAATAATACAAATCTTATCTTATCTTCTAAAGCGAGAGATAATTGTTTGTCTGCTAAATGGATCTGGAATCTCCGTCTAAGGATTTTTCATTTTTTGATTTTATATGGGGCTTTTGGCCACGAGAAATCGATTGGAAATGGTCACCAGTCTGGGAAAATTCATTTTCTACGTCTTTTTATTAAATTAAAAAGTGAAATTTGTCCATTTTAAACAATACAAAGCACAGCTGATGCAAATGTTTTCAATGCCATTACCATAATCATCTGCTTTCTTTTAAACTGTATATTTTATTAGAGGTAAGCCTAATGTTGTATCTATTTATAGTTACCATGGCAACGAATACTTCTGCTAAATAAACATACCCTTTATTTAGTTGTTTAATGTTATAGGCCTAACCTAAACGATGTTCACGGAAATTTGCAATAATAGTAGTTATTGACGTGAGCGAATTAGGCCCTAGGAATAAATCGATATTGAAATAATACTTTAATTTAGGCCTGACTTATTTCTGAGGCATAGTGTTGAGATTATGGTTAATCCTTTAAACTGTATTTTTATTACAGTTAAGCCTAATGTTGTATATACCCTTTATTTAGTTGTTTAATGTTATAGCCCTAACCTCAAAACTCAATAATCCAATATTTATTATTGAAATCATAGCCCTGCTTATAATCGAGCTTTAGCTCGGTCTCCTGGTACTGAATATCTAAAGCTAACTCTTTTACATACAGATGAACATTATATGCAAGTATAGTTCAAAAAATTGTGATGCCTGATAAATAGGATTAGCTACAAGAAATTTCTTAATAATTGCAGGCTTGAACTTATTAAAAGTCAAATTCTTAATATTTGTTGGAAGAACATTATACGTCTTAGGTGAATTTACCTCAAAACTCTTAAGTGTCCTGGAGTACTTGTGAAACTTAATAAATAAATTACATGCTTGAATAGTGAAGTAACCATGCACATCATTGCAAGAAACAATATCATGAACATGCTTTTTAACATAGACCAGACAGTCAAGTACATACATGGCTGGAAGAGTAAGTAAGCAAGCCTAATAAACATAGGCCTACAATGGTCTCTCTGCTAGCACCACATATCACACGCACAGCTTTCTTTTGTAATACCAATAGCCTATTGACAGAACATTGGTTACCCCACAATACGGTACCATAAGACAGGTGGCTAAAAATATGTCCATAATATACTGTAATTAGGGCACTTTGCGTTATACTTAAGCAGGCGGGTTGACACGGTACGAGTAAGCTCGGACCGAGCTAGCTATTTGTACTCGGTCAAAGTAAATTCAAGCCGGTAAACTCGGAACGGTGTTGACACGCACAACAACACTCAGATTGAATTAACAACACTCGGATTGAATTTTGTAAATGGTAATGGCGAGAAATGTAGTAAAACAGTAATTGATTGATTATTTGTTCGTAAATTATGTCTGATTTTGTGCGTAAAGGATTGTTATGTGTTGCCGATATGCTAATTGAGGAAATACGGGATCCAAAGTATTGGCGTAGCGAATAGGACTGTCGACTGAACGAACAGGACTTCCTCAGCTTCATACAATTCAACAAAATAAACTGTTTCCCTATCGGACAGCCTTTTAATGTTTTTCTTGTTTTTTACCACTTTAAGCTCCTCTGTAGCCATCTTGAGAATATAAGACACTCGTATCCGAGAAAGTAGAGTAGTATCCGACTTCACTCGGCCGGAGTTCGTCACTTCAGAGATACTCGGACGCATTGTTGACATGGTACGAGTAGCGTCCGAGTGATCTGAGCGCAACATCCGAGCTAGCTCGGTCCGAGCTTACTCGTACCGTGTCAACCCGCCTTAAGCACTCTAGCCTAAGCATGAAAATTTCTCTACACATCTTCCCTACCAGTGAATTAATATGCACCTCCCAGCCCATAGCTGGCTCCAGGTGGGTGCTTAGAAATTTTATTGATTGTTGTTGTAACATTCTCTTATTAATAGAAGTAAAAATAATGTCTGTAGGGTTTTTACTATTCAGACTGAGGCTATTAGCATGACACCACTCTTGCACATCTCCGGAAGAACTGCATAAATTCAAATGCAAGGCAAGATCACTGTTCCCATTCGGTTTACATAACCGATGATCGGGATTTTAAAAAAAATCATTGCAAAACGGATGTATATTATGATTGTGGTCAAAATGAGACCTTGCAAACAATTGTATAATAAAAAATAAACGATTTAAATGGTTTTAAATTCAACATTGCTCTTAATGGATACAAATTCTAGATGGCTGCCACTACGAATCCCTTAAGCATTTAACTCATAGATTATAGACTCAAGTGTTTTAAGGCTAGTATTTTTTATTATTATAAGACCTTATATAAATAGTAGGTCTCTTTAATCAATAGTAATAGCTGGCAAAAATAGTGTTTATCGTAAAATGAAGCTACAGTCGCTACATAATATACAAATTCACACATGATTATTTTTCTCATTATGTTCAATATAGTTTCATATAAATGATTAAGTAGTTAGTGATTTGGTAAATCGATCAAAATACTATAACAAATAAATTAAATTGTAGTTTCCAGTGTTTCTACAGTTTCCTATACAAGGTACAATAATTCCTTGCAATCATTCTATGATCCCAAGGTCTCTAGAAAGGACCTTTCCTTTCTAGGGACCTTGCTATGATCCTACTACTAATCAGCTGTTGAGTCATCTGGTTCATTGTTTTTGATTTTTTCTAAATGTCATAACATATTATCATAATGTGTCTGTGTCATTGTTGAGAACTCAATTACTCTCAGACCGTGATAATGATAACTTAGAAACAGTATCTTAACTGGAGTCATAGACGATAGAAAGTGTAATATTCGAGATACATAACACAAAACATTTATGTTAGGTGTGTTGTGATAGTGAATTGTTTTAAAGTGCAAGATTAGTTTGGAAGAAAGGGATTTGATAGTAATTCTTAGCAACTTCGTAATTCTTTTGTGTGTTAAGTCCATCTGATCACATATTGAATATATTTCACCTATGTTTAATATTTTGAATTTAACATAATTAAGTTACCAACATATCTGAGTCAAACATGCCAAAATTTCAAGACAGGGATTCATTAAGGTAATTTTTTTATTTTTAAACAGGGTATGGTTATTGTTTACTTTGACTGCCCCAGCCCCAATAGCTTCCAAACTTTTTTTTATACATTATTTACGTGCTGAACATGAATAAACAAGCAATACTAGACCTCTCTCATGCAAGAATAATAAAAAAAACCTAAAAGGTTCTAACCTAAAGTATTTAGTCACAGTATGTTTACCTGTATTCAACATAAAAATGTTGAATACAAGTAAACATACTGTGACTAAATACTATAGGTTAGAGCAAACCTTTTAGTTTTTTTATTATTATTCTTGCATGAGCGAAGTTTAGTATTGCTTGTTTATTCATGTTTACTACCCACATAAGACGTCACAGGTACCTAAACATACTATGACTAAATACTATAGGTTAGAACCTTTTAGGTTTTTTTTATTATTCTTGCATGAGCGAGGTCTAATATTGCTTATTTATTCATGTTTACTACCCACATAAGATGTCACAGAAGTTTGGACGCTATTGGGGCTAGGGCAGTCAAAGTAAACAGTTTTAAATTATAGGCTAATATTAAACATTTTGTTTTTATTTGTTTTACTGGCGCAACTTTACTATTCAACTCTAGGCTAACAGAAATGCAAAAATAATAAAACCTAACCTAACCTATTTAGTCACAGTATGTTTACCTGTAGCCTATTCAACATTTAACAGTAGAATGTAAAACAATGTCATTGTCTGCAAAAATATTAGGCTAGAGTCGAATAGTAAAGTTACTCCGTTTTACTAAGTATGTAGTATAGATTTAAGTGATTAGCAAAGATGTAACCCTATTGTTAATGAGTATGGAATGATATAATCTGATAAGATGCTACTACCAATAATTTTTCTTTTGCTGATCAGATTAAGACAGAAATAACTAAGATAATTAACTCATTTAGATTTGTTTGCATTATCGTATTAGTGAGTATAATATTTCTCTTAGGCCTAATTAATATCCTTTTTTATCCACTGTTCAACGTACTTTATGTGGTATCATATGGGTATGTGTAGCCTACAATATTTATCTTTATTTAATGTATTTTTTCCACTGTTCAATGTTGTTAATAATCAAATAAGATCAAATTTAAAAGAAATAAAAGATGCTCAAATTATCAATAGGAATATTATTCATTTTTGGAATTCTAGGCACCAGAACTGAATTTTTAACAATAATTTAGGTTACCTTCTTACCTTCTTTTTGTCTGAAAAAACAAAAGAACAATAGGCTACTACTAAATGCTCACCTGTGGCAAATTTGTATAGAATATTATTTACGGATTGCCCTTTCTGTCTCACTAATGTTTTAAGATAATTATAAGTATATTATAAAGATAGAAGAAATGTACCTTTGATTCAAATTAAATGAACACAAATCTAGCTAATGGTGCATTAATGTGTATGTTTACCTCCTCAGTAAGTTTATTTAATGCTACTTTTCAATTAACTTTATGTATAGGATGACTGACGAAGCCATGGCATCCCTAGAAACAGAAGAAGAATTTCGCCAAAGGTGGTTCTCAATTAGAATCATGTATTTCACCATGTTTCTTATGGCCTTAGGGTTCAGCATTGTCCTCACTGGAGTATGGCCTTATCTAGATGAGGTAAGAATTCTGAAATTATAAGTTTTATTTTAGGCTTTACATATTTTATTTCAATCTTCTTTGTACCTAAAAATAAGGAATTCACAAAAATCTGATTTTTTAAGTTGTTTGTCACATAAAACCTTAGTGTGCTATACAAAATTAGATTGTATGCATTGAAATAAATGAAAAATATTTAGTCACTTTTTTAAAATCGGTTTAGTTTAGTTGCAATCCGCCATTTTTATATTTTACTAAAACTCACTGTAACTCCAGAAATAGATAAGATATTGAGTTCAAATTTCGTATAAGCATTTTGAATGTTATGATTTACAAGTGTGACAAACACCAAGAATTTATTTTAATCATTTTCCAAATGGCGGCTGTTACAAATTGTTTAAGTGGAACATCTTGAAAACTTTTAACGTAACAAAATATGTACAAGCACAAAATATTTTTCTTTTTTAATGACAGACAAAATGACTTTTTTTTCATTTTTATAGTTCAAAAGATAACCGAGTTATTGACAAAAAACTGAAAACATAATTTATAGGTAATTGTCTACAACATTTAAAGTTAGCCAAAACCAACATTTCAGAGCAATGGATTTTATCTCATTTTTATTAAAACTATAAGAATTTAAAAAAATTTGGTTTTAGACTAATTTTGGATGTTGTAACCAATTATCAAGGAATGATGTTTTAATTTTTTTTGTTAATTCGACTATCCTTTGACCTACAGAGACGACCAAAACACCATTTTGTTTGTTGAAAAATAATTTTTGTACATTTTTTTGTAAAATTTGCAGTTTTCAAGATATTCCACGTTCAAAATTTGTAATAGCCGCCATTTTGAAAATTATAAACATTATTTATTGGTGTTTGTTGCATTTGTAAATCATAACATAAAAAATTCTTATATTAAATTTGAACTCAATATCTTATCTATTTCTGGAGTTACAGTGAGTTTTTGTAAAATGATGGCTTGCGACTAAACTAAGGCGATTTCGAAAAAAGTTACCAATGTTTTTCATTTATTTCAATGAATACAATCCGATCCTATATAGCTCAGCTCGCTAAGGTTTTTTGTGTCACCTTGTATACCTACCTATTAGTAAAAACATAAAACGTTTTCAAAGCTGGGTAAATAGTTTACTTAATTAAGATTTCTAGAGATTTATAAACACATTCTCCATATTTTTTAAGAGCCTGGACAAAATTTGTTTAGTATTGAAATTAAACCAGAAACAGTAATTTATAGTAGCAATAAAATTTTGATTTGCATAATAACAGTATTGATAGGATTTTCATAAATATATTTTCTAGGTGTGTGATTTATCCTTGTTAGTAAAACACTAGGTTTTCATTTCGTTTCAACAGTCTGAAAAAGCGGAGGAGGTAATAATTTCAACTCAAATATATATTTTTAAAAGTACGGTACGTTCATGCATAACTATTTGGTTTGAGTATTATTTGGGGCTGGGAACAATGACATATATTTTGGAAATTAGAAGTTTGGAAATAACCTTAACTCAACAATATTTCTGTCTAAATATGGTAACAGTGTTATTTATCTAATAGAAGTAATTTGATAAACTGTAGGCCTAAGACTTTAAAATAACAAACAATGACTCAGATAAATATATTCATGATTTAATTTTAATAAATGCGAGAATATTTCTTTTTGAATTCATGGTTGCTACGTGGTAAAGTTTAGAATATCATTTGCATATTTTCAGTTTATAATAGCATGCAACTCACGGACTTTAAAAAAAAGAAGAGTTTTTGGACACAGAGTCTAATTTTTTCTGAATATTTTTGTTATCTTTGTAACTTATAAAACATCTTTGAATTGTAACCTCCAACTATTAAACATATTAATTGGGAACAATTTGAGTTTAATTTCAAAATAGTTTTTGTTAAAGATCACCATTTTAATATTATATGTACCGTACTTGTAATTTTAACATCTTCTCCTGAACCCTACAATACAATTAATTTTAGGCTAAATATGTTATTAATCAAGCCATGTAATGTGCAAATACAATATCACAAATATCACAGTGTTAAAAAAACAGATTAATTCCCTTAGGCCATAGGTAATGTATTGTACTTTATTTGTTGCTGTAATTAGTTAGCTACAAGCTAGAACAAAAATGTTTGGAAGTAGGCCTATTTATTTTGTACTAGAGATGTGAAAAACACATACTACCTACAAACTCTCTATTCTGAAATCCTTACGAAGTTACCTGGATCTAATAAGGTATCGCTTAACAGCATATATTTCTTGCTTGCTAGTTTGGTATATAACTGTGGTATATTTCTGTTTTCGGTTTACTCTAATTGCACAACATTGCAAATAGTTATTTTAAATGTCACACATAATTCTAAAAACAAATTTTATAGTTATTGAACTGAGCTTTTAATTTTGGTAAATATTTTAAAATCTAAGACACTTTGTTCCATTTGTGTACAAACCTACAGTTTCAATTTAATTGTGTTTTACAGTTTTGTACATTAATAAACTTTGAATTTGACTTGATAGAATAAACTTAGAACACAAAATCTCACAACTAATAGGTTTATTAACTCAAACGCTTTTCAACGACAAAGTCGCCATCTTCAGTGATGCACGAGCTACAATAGTCAAACAATAGTACAATAGTTTTTTTAATTTTACGATTAAGAAGGAATTATTTTTAAGGAGAATAACATAATTAAGTCTCACAATTAAACTTTTAACGATTAAACAAAACAGTTTTCATCTTCGGTGATCTTTAAGCTCCAGTGATCAGATTATAATTCTTTTACAACTAACTGTTACACTGGTTTAAGCGGTATATACTGATACAACCGTTAACAGTCATCTGATCATTGTAGACCAAAAATAGTTGAAGATGATGACTGTGTTGTTTAAACTCATTGTAAATGCCATTAAAAGGGCCTCATCCCCAAACTTACTATATAAATATCTTTATAATTAAAAATATAAGACTTAAAGGTAATTATTTGGGAAATAGAAAAACAAAAATTATTTTATGTTTTGTACGTGTTTTTACTCTGATATTTTTGAACTTTTTAGTAAAAAATATGTTTTTAGTCTGTTTTAAGTCAATTTCCCCTTTCTTTTTGTCTACCTGACAAAAACATTCTTTTGAGGGCTATCATTTGTATATGATGGGTAGAGTATTTAGCCTAGTGTAAAGGTTAAGGGTTTTGGTGTATAGTACGGGGCTGTCCTTAAAGCTGGATCCAAAAGCTGGCAAGGAGTTCATGGGCTACGTGGTAGCAGCCAACCCTCTCGCTCAGATGCTCTTCTCTCCCTTGGCAGGATGGTGGGGAAACCATCGAGGATCTGTACGACTTCCATTGCTCACCTCTTTATTTGTCTTCACAGTCGCCAGTGGAGGATACTCTACACTTCAGATTTTCCCATCATATAGAAAATATTGGATGTTATTTTTCCGGTTTCTTGTTGGTGTGAGTTCAGGTATGTAAAATTTTGATTTCGCTTTGATAGTTTATATTTTTAATAAGTTAATATTGTAAATAAGTGTTTACCTTGACTTATGAGAAGAAAACTTTTATACCAAAAATGGTTTTAAAGACACAAATCCTAGAAAATGACTTATTTTAGAATAATGTAGAACAAAACTAATGTTGTTTATCTAATATTATCAGCCATTGCTTTCCTACAAATTGCGTTCATACTTTTATGTTATGTTTGTCTTTCTTCTAAATTATTTTTAAAAGTTGCATCCCATTAAAGTTAAATAACATAATATCCATTGTCAATAAAATAATTATTCAAGTGTTGTATAGTAAAAAAAAACAGTCTTTTGAAAAATGTGCTACACTGTTGCAAAAAATCACAATAACAATAATTTTAAATTGTATTAAACATTTTATAAGTTTTCTCAAGGTATTTTCACAATTATTAAATTTTTCTTAATTTGTTTCTAAGAAACTGTGTAGAGTGATTTTATGTAGTACTTAACCATTCGTTTACAAAATAGTTATTCAGAACATACCTTTTCCATAAAAAAAATAGAATGATTGATTCAAAGCACACATGAACGATCAACTGGTTTCAAACACACACTATTCCATTTGCAGTTAAATTGATGGTTGACTCAGTCCAGGGATCAATTGGTTCGTTAAAATGGCAGTTTCACTTCAATTTATATTGTAAAGGATAGAAGATACTATGCAATAATGTACCTCTGAAATAGAGATCCTCATCTAAGTATAATATTAACAATCTGAAAATTTTGTCTTTGAATTTAAACATGGACTCAGAATATTTACTTTCTGAATCATTTGATTTTCATAAAAAGACAGCACTATTTTATTTGCAACATTTGTTTTTAAATGCATTAAAAATATCTCGTAGGCTTATTAGTACCACCAATATCAACCATACCAAGAAAGACAATAGATATTTCAAGTAATTGGAATTTACCGTGATTTCCAACAGAACGTAAAAGGTTCTGTTTATTTATATTTCTTGAAGTTATATAAGCATTCAAGAAGAAGTTATTTCTATCAAGAGAGATGAGCATTTTACAGATCAACACACGTCACACATATACACAAATAGGAGTAAAATTAAAATCAAACCAATTTAAGCAGTACAACTTACAGGGTTAGTACAAATTATTTCTCATCTAATGTTTGTTACATTTATTGTGTTATTGTCTAATTTCAAATATAAATTTCAATCATAGTGGTAATCATTTGATATAATATTTTATTTGAGCCTTTACAAGATTAGCAAGCTAGTTGGTTTAATAAAATGTTGGTCAAACTAGAAACAGTTTAATCTAAACAGCAGATGAAACAAGTGATTGTATATTAGTAATTTTGATAATAACAAAATAAATTTGAACTTTTATGAAATTAAATTTGGCAATATTCAAATACCATATTTGTAGTTTATAAATGTTTTATCATGAAGGTTCCTGTTTTTTGTGAGTTAATATCAATAGCAAAGAGCATTTTTACCACCATTTGTATTTGGTATGTACAATAAATTCACAATTACTATTTAAGTACTTAATTTTAGAACTAAAATGTTTAAATCAAATGTTGCAATACTTTAAACTAGTTAACGGTGTTACAGAATTAATTTTACTAGATTGTAATAAAAAGACAGATAGAACTCAGAGAAAAATAAAGTTTTCATTAATTTTTGTATATTAGCTTTAATGAATACACACGTAGGCTGTTGTAAACAAAACAGCTTTTATTGGTGCTATGTATAACTGTGATAATCAAATGGCGTGATTTCTATGTCAAGATAGAGATTTATCTCTTATTAATGCAATGTGGTACTAATTATATTTACTGATAAACAAATAGGATTTCATAAAATAAAACTAAATAATAGTTCTAAATTTAAACGTTTAAAACAAGTTTTATGTATGTGTTTAATACCCTAAAAAAGTCATGTTTTCTACAACCCTATTTACAAATTGTACTAAAGTCGGGAACACGAAATAAGGCGGGTGAGAATTTTTGAGCTGTTGCCAGATATTGGACTAGCAAAGCGAGGAGCGGTCGAGAATCGCTTGCTCTGCGGCACGATCTGGCAACACTGGATGCTTAGTGTTGCCAGATCGTGCAGTAGGGCAAGCGATTTTTGACCGTTCCTCGCTTTGCCAGTCCCATATCTGGTAACAGCGCAAAAATTCTCACCCTCCTTATTTCGTGCTCCCGACTAAAATGAATCTACAGTCCATGGTTGATATCTTTAAAAATTTGCTATGTTTGTTTGGTGATACAATTTGTACCAATAGTAGTAAATAAACACCGATCATGGTCCAAGAACTCGTTTTGTGGTGTCATTAAAAATTTTATTTTATACATATGTATATATGTATTCGCACTATAACGGCCGCATTTTAAGTCCGATTTGGTCCAAATTTGCTATACACGTTTCTAAATTGCTCAGCCAATGAGTCCGTTAGCCAAAAAAATCCAACAACCGGAAGTACGTTTTTTTTTACCAGAAGTAACTATTTTTTTAGATTCTTGTTCTAAAATGAAACTTAGAGTTTTTTATCAAAAAAATATAAATGTAGGTTATTCTTCAGCACATTTTATTTTTTTAACACGACCTTATATCTTGCTTGGCCAAAACCGATCAAAGCGTAAAATACCATCAAAGTACTCGGTTCAAATCCACGTAGGGGCATCTTCTGATCCGAGACCAACGGCCGAGTTTGTACTCTGCAAGAGAAGGGAAGCAGTTTATAACCCGGGGCCGCATGATCGAAATGTAAACTTGCAAAGCAAGTTTTTCCGCTGCGAGTGGAACGAAGCAGTGCCTGAGTCGAAGCTGGAGGCTTAGGTGCAAACAAATTCTACTAATGTATTTTGTACACGCAGGCAGCTATTCAGCGCCTTCGTGGGTAGACCAATTTCCCAAATTGTTGGTTAAAACCCTAAAACATTTAAATTTTGGAAATTCGTTAAACTACGTCAGCGGTTCTCCCTGATTCTCAATTTAACAAAATATATTCAGTGATGCAAAAATTTATTTTATAAAAGACTATAAACATCATGTGTGATTTAATATTTGCTCAGTTGAAATATTTATATAAAATTATTAATTGGTTGTTAGTAACACAAATTCAAATTAAATCCAAATTTTAATTTAATTTAAAACGAAAAGGAATTTTTATAATATCTTTTGCATGGAAGTAAACTTGTGCCTCTCTTTTGGTAACAAAGATCATGAGCTTTAAAATGTAAGGTCGATTGTCTTTCTACAGAATAAATTTTATACTAAATAGTTATTGTGCTTTTAATTTTTTTTTTATTTTTTATAAATGTATATTTTGGGTGATTTTATAAAAAAGCATCACTTTTATAATTTAAAAGATAGAAAGAGATATACAAAAGCTTTTCTTGGGATATTAATCACCGTTAGAAGGAGCTTAAAAACCCTATTTACAAAATCCCGAAACCCCTCCTCCCCCTTTCAGTATCTCAATCTCAAAATGTTATAATAGAGACATATAGTTTGTGATGCCTCATTTAAAGCCATTCAAAAACGATGAATTTCAGTGGTAATGAAATAAAACTCAGCTTTTGTAAATTATGTTATTAATCTAAAAAATGTTACTATATGAGTTAATTTATAAAATTGGGTTTTCGCACTATGAAAATAACGCAATGTTTACAAAGTTCCATATTACGGTTTTTTATGAAGTTAACTTAGAGGTAATAAGAAAAGCTGACTTCTTATATTTAAATAATTGGAAAGAAATTTAAAATTGTTATACCAGTTCTGACGACCTTGATAACTTATTGTTGGTAGTACAAGAAATGATATTTAGGAATGGTGGTGTGTAAATTTAACGAAATTCTCAAAAATCAAGAAAAGATGACTTAGAAAAATGTTATATTCTTAACTAAATTGTTCCAGTTTTTCTATGGATAAAACTTATACAAATATTTTAAGCATATCAAAGAAATGGGTTGATGATTTTTTATTTTCTTATCACAGAAATTCATGGTTTTTAAATTGTTTTCATTTGAAGTGTCCCAAGGCATATTTGTCCATTACAGATCATTTTTAGGTCGGGTAGGAAGGGTTTTGTAATTTTGTAAATAGGTACCGGTACCCTAAAGTTGCATAACTATAATATTAAATGTAGCTTTTCATCTAGAAGGCCTGCACAAACAAAATCTACTGATACTTTATTTAATAGATACAGACTTTGATCTCTTGTTATTTATTTAGTTAAACTATTTCCTCTATCCCACTTATCTTATCCCACTTATCTAGATTGTCTCTTTTGTTGACTATCAATCCAAATGACTCATCTCATTACACTTACAACTAACTAAATATTTTGGCTCTCTCAATTAATTGTCTATTCTACTACTACACTTTGAACTTACAGTCACTACTTCGTGCCAAATACTCAAGTTAAAATTTTGCAATAGCCATCACTTGCTTAAGCTTTATTCTTGATCACACAACAAACTATGTACTATTTATTATATTTTTTTTTAACTTTAAATAATCCAATAAATATAACTTTGTTCTTTTATTTTAATGAATACAGTATTGTCTAATTTATGAACTTAATACAATTTAGTCATTATTTGTTAGAAAATATAATGCATTAACCTTCAAAGTGCCAGACTGCAGTTTTGACTGCAGTCTCTCAGGGGCAACGCAACCCGCTCGAACCTTAGCGAGAATTGGCATAATCGATCATTACATCCACTTAAAATGATTTAATCGTAATAAAACCGGTACCGTTGGAAAGGTAATGAATTAAACTATAATTTTTGTATTTACAACTTTTTTGTAGAACACATATTTACATACGTAATCACTGTTTCAAAATTGTAGTACCTAAATCACCTATGATTCACGCGTCAATGAACGCCGGATACTGTCAAGACTTTGTCTCATTTTCAACGGTCTGCAATTCCTCACAGAAGTCATTTATGAAGAAGATCATTACAGCATTGAATTTAGCAGACGATTCTGTTTCAAACTGTGACTTCAAATCACATGTTACTCTGAAAACAGCTGTTCTACAGGATATATGGTAAAAGCTTGTAATTGGTCATATATATTTGGCCAATACGCAAGCCTGTTTAGAATCGATTCTTACAGTCTTATTCGATATATCCCTAAAATGTACAATATATGGTTATAAACAGAAATCTTCACAGTTTTTATCTATGTAAAATTCAATACATTTAGATCTCATAGGTTGGTGTAAAAAAGCTTTACAAGTGAACACAATTCATCGAACGCCACCCGTCTTGTTGACTTCATTTGTTGACATTTGTTTTGTGTTATTTTATGGTTATTACAGTTTATAAAATAGTGTTATATTGTGTTTTAGTTATAAATAAATAAGAGTAGATTGTGTTTGAGTGAAATTAGGCTTATAACGGTGTTGTAATAAAACGGTAAGTTTATAAATAACATAGGCTATAGAAATAAGTTTTAGGTTAAATTGCCGATTTAAGGTTTTTGAATTTTCATTACAAAATGTAAAGTTATTTGAAACTGGGTAGAATGCTATTCGATTCTACATTTCATTCTCGAATTTTCGGTATAAAAAAAACATTGTTTGGTAAAAAATATCTTGGCCTAGGCTAGTCACTTGAAATTAGTCAAGATTTGCAGGTTATGTAGTAAAAACGTTCAAAATGTTATTTTGAACTAAAATTTGTGAAATTGAAATATATTTTTACATATTTCTATTTAGAACTAAATTATAAAACTTTTGTGTATTTTGAAAAAAAATTACAAAAATGTTTTACTATTTTTTATGTAGGCATAAAGTTCTTTTTTTTCCTTCCGTTTCTGAACATTTTTCGCTTTCTAAGCTAACAACTTTTACAATTTCAAAAGAAACTAATTTTTAGTGGCATATTTGAATTCTTTTAAGTTTCTTCTACAAAAAAGCTATGGAACACTTTTGGATTGGGGTTCATTTACTATTTTTGGCGAATTTTTAAAAATATGCTTGCAAAGTGCTATAAACGGGCTTTTCAATTTGAGCTTTAACCATGGCAGTTCTAGGGTTAAATTTATTTTAATAATTTTTCTCATTTTATATTTTTGGTTTAAAGTAGGTCCCTGAATAATATAATTTACTTCAATGAATATTGTCTAATTTATTAATTGAATATTTGTCCTGACTGAATGACTGGCTGACTGACAAAGAATCTATGTATAGAGTTAAAACTACTTACGATACAATTATAAAAATTTAAAGGTATAGGTTAATAAAGACGCACACTAAAAAAGGATTTTACAAAATTTGTATTTTAAAGCATAAAAATAGTCAAAATTTGTGGGTTTACTCCCAGCCCTATATTAGATAAAACATCTGTTCAGATCAAAACTTAACAACACATGTTTTTTTTTACATTTATTACCATAGCAACCAACTTAGCAAATTTAGGATTAGTCTATTATTCTTCACAACCAACAGCTTTTTTAGGTTGGATTAACAAACTAAAAGCAAACACAAACAAATATCAACGAAAAATGCTTACTGTATTATAATTCAATTCAAACATCTGTTGTTAAGTGTTATAAATAAAACACTTGGATCAAAAGCTTTACATAATTTTAGGTTAGGCCTACAATGAACAAAAATACATTTATTTGCAACCAATTTGGCAAATTTAGAATCAGGTAATTATTCTTCACAACTAACAGTTTTTTTTTTCAGATTAGGTACAAGCAAACAAAAGGCTTACTGTATTATAAGTAAAAAATCTGGTGTTACATATCATATTGTTTCCTTTAGTTGGTAATATCAAAATTTGTTTGAAATATTGATTATTTAATGGTGAAATTACAACACATGCCGCAATTTGAATTATTGGGGATGGTCGCGTCTATTTGATCTCTGTCTTACATTAATATGTATAGGTCACCACTGCTCAATCGTCATTTCCATGAAAATATAAGAGTATACAACAATTTGTTTGCATTGGCTTCGCAATGGGGTTGGTGAACAAAACGAGCAGGGACGGAGCCCCTTATAATATTTATTATATTAATACTATACTCTAATGCTGATTTAAACTGTTTTCACTTGTATGATACAGACGATACAGTTTAAACGTGCATGATTTAGTTGAGTGATATGTTTTTAATTTTGAATATTGCTTTTAGCTGTCTAAAAGATAATGAATAAATGTAGCTAGCTGACCCATGTGCATATTTCACATGTTATGATTTAATTAAGTAAATTATGTTTATTTATTTACATTGGTTTAATTTGACAACAGTTTATAACGCTTTACATTGATTTAATTTGATTGATTTGCATGATAGATTACACTTGCAATTGCATTTTTATAGAATGTAAAAAATTTAAATAACAGCTGTCATGTCAGTTAAACAGATTGTTAATAGATGGCACGTTTCATTAGAAACCATATGAACTATCTAACTAACAGCTGTCATGTTAGTTAAACAGATTGTTAATATATGGTGCCTTTAATTAACAACATATGAAGTATAATATACAATTTTTTAAAATAAATTTTTGTACCGTAATGAAAACATGAATTTTAAGCTGTTTGTCTATTTTTTGTCCATAAGCTTTAAAATGATTCTTGAATAATTAATTTTGATGAAGAATTAAGGGAGTTATCGCTTAGAAACAAAAAACACTTTTGAGAAATAATATATAAGGATACACTTCTTAATTATCATGATATAAAGAAAAAGCCTGATTTTGTTCATTGTAAATTCGAGCTTACCATAGTAAATTAGTTCATAATTGACTACATAAACATTCTTCATTAGCTCAATGCAATTAATAAAAATACTTTAGAATAAACAGTATGTTCAATTCAAATACAAATTCAATCCAATAACAAAGTGATGCAGTTTTTACAAGCCTAGTGCCAAGCACCCTTCGAAAATTATTACAACTGCCCCGCCTGGCCAGCGCTGTTGCTAATTCACTGTTTATATCTTAAATCTCAAGTACAAATTAATAACGGCTGTACTATATATATTTCTATGAGAATGTGTAATCAAGTTTTGTTTTATTAGAAGTCGTCAATCGTCTTGCAAATCAAATTTTATTTTTAGATAGGATAAAATGTAGTTAAAATATAACTGTGACAAATGAATTTTGTTCCAGATTTATAATTTTGTGTCAAAATGCCATATTTAGGTAGTGTAATGACTCAAGAATGTAGATTGTTCTTTGAACTATTAATTACTTTTTGGCATATAGTAGGTCCTGAATAATGTAATTTACTTCAATGAATATTGTCTAGTTTATTAATTGAATAACACTTTGTTTAGAAACTGTTGTTTGTGTTACATGTAGCCTACTGTCATGTATCAACATTTTTTAGTTGTTTTTTCGTATAGTAAGTTTCAAATAATTTATTTGTTTTCATTCAGTATTAAAAAAAAAATTTTAACATAAAAATTATATGTCAGTACTAAGTAATCACTTTTATCATTTAATGGTATTAAATGATAATAATGTTTTATATTTCATGTCTGCACATTTCAGGACTAAGGTGAGCTCCAATACTCATTGACAAAATGTATTTGTATTTTGAATAGTTCAATTCACATAAAGCGTTTCCATGACAGAGTTTAAGTTCTTAGCATTCCATTTAGATCCAGTTTTCTTATCACTTATCAGTATTTATTACTGTAGATGCCACGAAGCGGTGTTATTTTTATTGGAATGATTACAACTCGACAGTTTTATATTTAAATTTGCTACAAAATATTTTACCACATAGTTGCAATTTACAGCATAAATTTGTGTACATTTATGTATTTCAATAAATTAAAAATTAAATTTTCCCCAACAATATTTAAAATATGTATACAAATCATGTTATTTGCAATTAGTTAATAGCAAATCAGTTAACTATACAAGATAAGTAATGATAGGCAAATAAATTTGATGTGTTTATTGTTTACACATAGGCCTGTATAATTTAATGTCTTACAAAAACTGATTATGATGGATTCTAGTTATTAACAAGAAGAGTTGCAAGTACAGAAAATAAGCAAACTGTCTTCACTTACAGTTGCATATGGTTAACCATATATTTACATTATTTAACCACTAATTTCATTTTTTAAAATTATTGTTAAAAATACATTTCTTGCCACTTTCCTTTTATAGTAATTGCCTTCATAGAGTTTTTTTTTTAACAATATTGGTGTTCAAATTTGTTCACCAATTTTGGTATGAACATTAATTTGGATTTAAACTACTTCGAAAAGTTCAATTTAAAAAATCTGAAATCCAGGGGCATGGGTATTAAAAATTTGTATTTACTTTTATTGTTAGAAGTTTGTGTTAAAATTTCAGAAAATACAATGTGAAATATTTTGAGTTTATAGACAACTTTAACTTAACAGCATTATGTTAAAATCATTTTGAAAGGAATTGTGTTTCTTGATACTTAAAAGATTCCTGGCAATGTGTTAGTCACACTCATTTTTATTTGATAATTTTAGTTTAATTTGATGGATTAATTTTAGTTTAATCTAAGGCATCTTCATTTACTAATAAACGGTACCAGGAACTGGCACATACTTTCTCACAAACATATTTAAATTATTAAACGTCACGGTGACTTGTAGGGTGGGGTAGGAGAGGTGATTTTGTATTAAAGTTGTTTTCCCATAAAAATCCATAAAATAACGGAAAAACCAACTTTTCTCAAAAACGGCTCGAACGATTTTGATTAAAATTTTACAGTTTATAGTACTATAGGTCCCTAATAAACTATAAAATTTTAATCAAAATCGTTAGAGCCGTTTTTGAGAAAAGTTGTTTTTTTGTGTTATTTTAAGGGTTTTTATGGGAAAATTACCCTTAAAAATAAAAAATTCACAAAAATGAAAAAAACGCCTGGAGATACCGTGGATTAGTACCTCCATACCAAATTTCATCAAAATCGGACGACTGGTTTAGGCTCTAGGTATGATAACATCCGAGGAGAAAGTAAAAATTACAGTATAAACTTTAATTGTGATATAAGTATCTGAAAGAATTACATACTGCTCACCCACATGATCAAATTATCAGTATGAAGGAAGACCTGAAACTTAAATTATTTCACAGATAGTTTTGTATATTTGTTACTTTTTCTCATAAGGCAACAGTTATTTTCTTTAAATTTAGGAATTTGAGACAGGATTAAAAAAAACTAGAATGAACAACAATAAAGTTGATGTGAACATTAATATAATTTTCTAAAAGCAGAAATATACAGTAGTTTGAAAGTTTGTTACGGACAAATTTATAAACTTATTGAATTTGTATATTAAATGTTTTTATTTGCCCGGTGAATTTCTTTGAATCCTATAACAACATGTTTCAGAACCATAATCTTCAGGTTTTAAATCCAATAGAGATTGTCAACTGCACATTAAAATATCAATAACATGTATCACTAATTACGGGATGATGCGCACCTAACATACTATAGTTCACTCCGAGTGTATATACAGTGTTACGCCTTTGTGTGTATGTGTAACTGGCAAAGTCTAACTGAGTGAAAACCTGGTCCCAAAACACGTTGTAAAGGGGCACAACGAAGTCATACGATTGATAAAAATTGTTTTCTACTTGGCTTACAGGCACAGGTAGATTTTGAAGTTCCCACAATCTAAGTACTAAATAAATTTGTCTGTCGTTTACACTAAGGGTTTCAGTTAGCAAACAAAAAGTTTAATTACAAAAACTTTGGTAATATTTACAATAACATTGAATGGATTTGATACAGTACCTACTAAAATTGTACATTTTTTAAGAGTTTAAGCTTTATTTTCCCCACAAATTGCACTAAGGGTTGCAGTTGCATATGCTTTTTATACATATTTATGTTTATAAATTACTCTTATTAAAACGGAGCTTTACATATTATTATTACATGTTTTAAGTGTTTTTATTACCCACAAATTTAAAGACTGTTTTAATTAAACTAATCTCTTTGATAAATTAAAAACAAGGTTAAATATTCACCTAAAAGTTTGTACATGGTGTTGTAACTTATTCATACAATTCTAGAGCTGATTGTAGGAATGACATAAATACCTTTAACCAATTTTTTGGTACTACACTTAAGAGGTATAATAACTTCAGACGGATGTAATATTTTTAATATTAAGGAAGTTTAAGGATGTGTCAGTTTTTCAAAAATACCTCCCCTTTTCTACTCCCCCTCCCTTGATCCGATTTCACCCATTAACGAATTTGACCAAGATTTTCCAACTCTTTATTTTATCTATCCCTCTGAAAGAAATATGTAAAATTACGGCAGTAGGGAGAGTTGACATACAGATAGAGAGAGTTGACTAGGGTTTTCGGACCATAAAAAGTAGGTAGAAATTTTCCGGAAATCGCTCCATAGTATGATTGCAATATGTACTTCCTTCAAATTCTACTGAAAATAAGTAATATAAAATAATCCAATAAGTATATATTTGCCTGTAACATATATATCAAACTACGTGCAACTGATTTGGACACCAAAAAACATAAATCTTAAGAATAAATTGACTTGTTGCATTTACGTTTAGATCTTTTCCCCAAACAATATTTGAAATGTTGAATGATGTTATTCAAATATTTAATAAAATTAATCAAATTTTTTGTACTTCTAGCAAATATTGCGATTTGCCGATCTTATCTGTCTGCGGCGACCAAATTGGAAGAACGTACAGGCGCAGTGTCAATGGTGTCCCTAGCTCAAGTTCTCGGCTTTATAGTAGGACCAGGTGAGTTATGCGTTTGTGAAGCCATTTTGGAAACCCTGTACTATTTTATAAATCATCTCTGTTTTTAATATGAGCATCAACTTAAACGTGTATTAATCAATAATTTGGACTGTTACAAGACAATTTGAAAAAATGTACAAACCATCAATTATCAGAGTTCCTCTTTATTAAACTCTGTAGGTATTTAAATAAAACATCACGGCAGTTGCTCGATATTTGAAAAATTTACTAGAAACAAAATCTAAATTTAGTAGACCCAAACTTAAAGGCTCAAAAAACAGCAAAAATTAAAATATAGAAGGTATAAAATGGTATCTTAATGTTAATTACCACAAAAGTTATACAAATAGTAAAAACAAAATTGAAATACCTTTATGGCTGATTTGTGAACTTTAATCTTTACTTTTCAATTACACTGGTTCAATGATACCAACATTCAGAATCAAATAATTATTTACTATGCACTATGTTGTCACTTGTAGTTTGTCACCAGCCACCCTAAATGTTTAGTTTTCCCAGATTTTTACATTTTGTTTTAGACGTGATTATTATTTTATAGTTTTTTATCTGTTTGTAATGTTAGTTTCGATATATTTTTCTATTTTTGTATTATGTTATTTGAGGTTAGGTGGAAGAAACTACCCAATGGTCCTAACTTCTAAAAAAATAAAGAAGTTTTATTATTATTATTAAGTACAGAATGTGGTGTAACTATTCTGTGCGGGGTTCTGGGGCAGAAACCTGTGAATGAATGTGCTTTACAATACTAAATTCAGGTGATTTATACTACAGCAATTTCAAATGATTCACATTATTTCAGTTATACATTAGGAATATATATATTGTTACTAGTGAAATAAATCTTTCAGAAATATTGAAACTGTTGCTGATCGATGCTTGTGTTTGCAGGTCTCCAAGCTGCCGTTACTCCTCTGGGCGAAGAAGGTTTGTTCCTCTTAGGCTGGCTACCAATCAACATGTACACTGCAGCTGGCTGGATCAATGTGATATTAGGAGTTCTCAATGGAGTTCTACTTTGTCCTGGAATATTTAAAGAAGTGACTATTGCAGCGAGAGAAGCTATGATACTCAAGGGTGTAGAATCAGGTAATACACTTTTAAACTGACCAACATGATTGTATCAAAATAAAGGAAGACAACGACATAATTACAACCACATTTATTTTGTTTCACAATTAATTGTTTGTATCGTAGCCTACTATATCATATATTTTGTTGTTTTAAAAACATATATGTAGTAAAATGAAAATTGTGAAGGGATTTTGCCTTAATACAATCATGTTATTTCACATTTAATACAGTCCTCTCTTGAATTCAGTTGTCAACACAACAAAAATTTTTAGCAGCCCACTTAATATAAAACAATTTTTGACGATGTAAAGTGTTGTCCGTCTTTATGAAACATTATACAGCCTTTTTTTAAATTGTGGAGTTGTGGTTTGTTAAGGTATTGTTTTGTTTTAGAAAAAGCTGCATGGAAGGATACTAAACCCGACTACCTATCAGCATGGACAATGATTGTAGCTTTCTTTGTTCTCGTGTTCAATTTTGTCTTATTAGAAACGTAAGTACCCCCATAATATATAATACTTTTATAAATCAGTAGCGTAAAAGGCTTCTTTATTAGCTTTATGTATTTTATTCTATTTTATTGTAAGTGTATTTTACATGTTTTTTTATCTGGGCACTTTTATACTGCTATAATAGTTTATAAATTCTGTTGTGTAATTAAAATCCTCAATGTCAATAAAGTAAAAATAGCGCGGAAAAGAAGAAAAATGTGAAGCAGGGTTAAGATAACCTAAGATGGTTTTTTTAAATCATTTCGTCTAAATGATAACTTTAATTTTTTAAATATGAGAAGTTGTGCTTTTTTCTCTGTTTGAAAATATACAGGAAAATTAGTTATAATTAAAATAAAAATAGATGCATTTTTTAAAACCAACTGGAAAAGATTCCTGTCATGATATGGAGTAAAAAATTTTAAATTCAAGATGGGTAATATAAGGTGTTGATCATTGTTGTAAAAAAGACAACTGTTTTTATGTTTTGAAAATGTATAATGTGAAAACTTACGTTTTACATCAATCATGAGAAGTAGGTAAAAACTTAAAAATCCAAGATGGCTGAGAAAATGGCCGCCATAAACATAAAAAACCTATTAGGCACTATCCTTGTTTCATTGGTATTTTACATAACTGTACAGACCACACGAGGGCCACATTTAAGCGTAGGGTGCATCCTAGGGACCGTACCACAACAGAAAAAAAATTGAATACACCAAAAATCAAATATTGTTTTAATACGTGACCATTTTTAATATATATAGATAACAATATTTTATTTTTTGTATTAAAACACTAAAATTACAGTCTGTATTAACATTAACTTACTGTATTAAACAACATTATTGTGGGGGGAGGGACAACTATCTGATCACAACTATGTAAATGTCTCGCCAGGCTATACTATTGCCGATTGAGTCTTGCTAGTCTATACGATTGAGTCTCGCCGCGCTTTTCTATTGCCCGAACACTTTTCCAGCAAGGTCATGGGTTTAGTTACACACAGCACACAACTGTCACCGCATACCATGTGAATTGTTCCTTAGGAGGGGTGGGAGAGTTAGCAATGTTGCTTGTAGTGAAAACCTGCTCCCCCTTTACCGACTTAAATGGGGCCCGCTCCGGTTTTACGTGTGAAAGAAAATACATAGATTGTTTTTTTTCACGGTTTGATTCTGAAGATGAAGAAAATAGGCGGCCCAAAATCAAAGGAAAGAGGGAATTCTAACATTTTTCGAGTTCTGAGAAAACTTAATTCAAAGTTTGACATTGATATTTTGTAGATTTATGATGTTACAACCGATTGGTTAAAATAATTATTGACTCTAAAACAGGGGTTTATAATAATGTAAAAGATAACAATTTGACCGGACCAAGTTCAACTGAACAATAAAGAATATTTGAATAAATAAATGAATGATGTGTATTGTTGGTGTTTGTGTTGTGATTATTTTAATAATGTTATAATAGTTAGCTAAATGTCAGTGTAGTGTCTGGGTTAATTTTAAGTAGCGTAGGCCTATTTCTAGACTAAGTTACAATTTTTCAGGTTTGATATTACGATTTATTCAATTACATGATCCATTTTGTATTGCTTCTAATACATGAGTGGTTCTAGTTTTAGATTATTTTATCAATTTATATATTTCTATAAGTGTTTATAACAATTTTGTAATTACTTCGTTAGGCTATTTGAACATCGGTTTACAAAAGGTTAGGTGTTGGTTTATATTGGTAGGTTGTGGTAATTTGATGGATTTGTGTTTGGAATTCTACCTCTGAAATGTAGGCTGTTTGATTTTACATTTTGAGATGTGATTTGGGACATTATGCATTTTTACTTCTTTTATATTTTTACCAAATTTAAGAAAATTTGCTTACAAAGTACCTACCAAATTGATCTAGTAGTTAGACAAATTTAACTATAAGTTGTAGGGTTACAACGCAAATATTTATGTACTTAATAGCTTTAAAATAAGGCCAACGCTAAAAGTATGCATAGCTCTTTGAAACACCTCTCCATACTATAACCTAAATATGAGTGTATGTTGTTTCAGTTTGGGGACTTCACTTACAATGGATCAGTTTGCTTGGTCAAAGGTCGAAGCACTGAAGAACATCGGAATATTACTTTCAGCAGGAGCTTTATTAGCATGTGCGTCCTTCTTTATAATTGGTCCTTTAAGTAAAAGGTACAGAGCAATTTATAACTATATTATATCTTGATAATTTAAATAATTTATTAATCATTGATTTTTCTTTTATTTCTATAAAATTAGTTGGGACCAGAATAGCTTTTTCAGTAGTTTATGGAGACTGTTAATGCGCTTATTTTCATACTGCCGTTGGTTCAAATACCTGTTCTTTTTTAGACCTAAGGAAATAAAGTGAAAATATTAAAGTTTGTTGTTGTAGAGTTTGGTCTAAAAGTGTCCTGAAAGTGTTCAATTCTCAAAGAACTGTTGTGCATAGCTAAAAATTGTAATAAAGACTAAGATAATGTTTAACAATTATCATATTTTGAATTATTTAAAAAAAAGGGTTTTGATAACTTCAATAAAGCTTTGATGAATTTCTTATACCAAAATGTATAGTAAAATATCTTTTTTAGTTCTGATTATTAGAATTTACATTAGTTAGTATTCTTTATAACTATGAATAGTTTGACTGTGTGTGCTACCTTTATATGTAAAATAAACTAATATTATTACAAATCCTTTTTTCATTGTGAAATAGGAATTACTAGCACTTGTAATTTTAAAACTTGTAAAATTTCCTAATAATATTAGTAAAATTGTGAAACAGAATCCAGATATTTTATTGGTCCTTTAAAATAATGTTTAGTCTCAGATATATTGAGTTGGATATTCAATCATCTAAAATTGTACTGTTTCATTTTTAGATTTAATGAAGGCAGTGTTTTGCTATGGGGGGGATTTTTGTTGATGGTGCTTGGACGTGCTGTTTACTTACCATTGGGGACTTCACTCCCTACGATCGCGCACCCTGGTAAGTCTTTATATAAGAGATACTCTAGAACATAGATTCATTTTAATCAGGAACAGATTACCAAAATATGTTCAGGTGAAATAAAGTCTTGTTTAATAATTCTATCAATACATAATAGTTGATTCTACTGGTATTTTAATCTTTAACCCTAGAACTGGCATCGTTAAAGCCAAAATTG
>JAGFPH010000545.1:101521-122610 GCA_018207615.1 Philaenus spumarius
ATGTAAACAAACATCTCAACATATGATCGATATTAAAGGTTGCGATTTGAAATTATGTTATAAGAAAACCTAAATACAACCAATAGAACATAATATAGATATGTATAACATAAATAAGTGTTCAGTAAAACAATGTTAATTAAAGTAAAAGTATTAGTATTTATTGTAAAGAGATTGTAAAACGTAAATAACATAAGGATGTAACATTCAGCCATTAACACACTAGAGTAGGCCTGCTTGATACTAATGTCGCGGTTTAATACATAATTTATTTTACTAATATAATGGTAATTTTAACCAATATGGCATAAATTTAAAAGAAATATTAATGTGCAAAATAAATACTCATGTTACACGCGAATATGCGATATTCACACAAGAAACGTTATAATCTTATAATACATGGAGCCTAACGAAATGAACTACAACCGACCAATCGGAGATCAGATGTGCAACAAAAGGAAATGAAATGAGCAATACCAAGAACTCCCCTAGGAGACAATTGAAAATGACCTAACTACCGCCTAGTTCGAAGGCATTCTACAGCCAGGAGTCCAAATATGAAGATGTGTTTTTTTTGCAATTCCGATATTTATTCAGTTAAAAATAAAAGTGTTACCTGAAACAAAACCGTTTAACATTGAACAGAACTTGGTATAGTCTGTATACTTTATAAAGAAAAATAGTTAAAATTAACTAAATGAGACTAATTAATCAAATTAATGAACTTTGAATATTTTATCTTAAGCACAATCTTGATGCCATTTCCTAAATTCAATATCTAACATAGATTAAAATCCAAATGCATATTATAAAAAAGATTATCCAAACCCGGCCGATAACCCTTCCCGAGATTTTATAAAAGATTTATTGTCATATGACTTTAGGTAATAAATCAGTAAATATTAATTGAGCAAAGCTGATGGGCAATCTTAAAAGGTAATGGCAACAAATGTCCATAAAATATTGTAGTATTTACTGTGTTGGTATAGGATGCCGGGTTGAACAAACCAATTAGTATACATAACTTAACTGTTATCCTTCATCCGATTGTTTTGACAGTTACACCATCCGATAGGGAATCAAAAGGGCTACAAAAAAGGTATCTTGACATTTTTCGTTAAAATGTACGGTTTTTGATTAATTTAGGTTTGAAATTTTCAAACAGCCGCCATTTTGAAACGCAAGATTGGATTTAATCGTTTATTTTTCTTGAGGTATTTCATTGTCACGTTAAACTTCATGCCAAGTTTGAACTCAATCAGTCAAACCATTCTCTAGATATGAATTATTTTGTACAAAAAACAAAATGGCGGATATCTAGGAAACTAAGCGTTTTAGGACCTATGTTTATTGGAAGTTTTGTTCTTGTTTTGACCAAAGGAACAATTTGTGGAAGTCTGGAAACATAATTTGGGAACACTCTGTATATTATTGCAATGGAAAACTTTTGACATTATCAAATCTATCAATCGTATTTATAAAAGTCGGGGGGTTTAAGCAAGAATAAATAGTTTTAATTGTTCCAAATATTGTCTCTATTTATTAAATAACACACAAGAACTCTTAACCTCGGTGGGTCAGTGCCGACTTTTCCCAAGTTTAAAAGTAAACGAAATATTATAACACGTAGTTAAAGAATAAAGGTAAATTGCATGAAAATAGTCATTAATAATGGTTATGATAGTGTAATGTGGTTGTAAGTGTATGTAATGGTATATATAGGTATCACTTGGTTCAAAGTTTGTTCACACATGTACGAATTGTATAAATATGAATAATAATGTTCGATGACTTTCTTTAACTCAATAGGCTTTGAAATTTCACCCTGATTATAAAAAAAGATAAACAAGGCCTAGTAATAGGTGGGAAGGATCTCACCAATATTTTTTACTCTTCTTGATGACTCGGTTTGGATTCAATAAATTTTTATTATATATTTATCTTAATTAGTTCTACTGCAAGTTTGGATGTTGTATCTAGTCATAAACGGCTAAATTTCTTTAAATTATTGCTCCACTAGCCAAATGGCGTACTGTTCCCTTTTGTAATTTTTACAAGAATGAAAAATAATGCACTTTTGGTCCACTCCGGAACTTTCCACAATCGCCGACTTGATATACTTCGAAGGGTTTGTGTTTGTGAGTGTTAGGAATTGATTAGTTTAAAATTTGTTTCTTTTTGAGAGTTAAATTATTTTTTGAAAAGTAAAATCATTTAGAGAATAATCAATAGAGATTGTACAGTGGAAACTAATAAATAAATTTAATAAAACACTTAAATAACTCCTTATTACACGTACCCTTTTTATAATCTAGTTTTTTATAACTACAACCTATAGAAACTAATTCGGATTTTGTAATCCGTCCAAATTATGGTTCAATCACATTTAGACTCTTCTGTCGTGGGCGTCCTTAGTACGTTGTAGGTGATTCTCATTTGATTTTTGTAATTTTCCTGACTTAACGACGTATATTTAATATTTTTGCCAAAGAATTTTTATATGTAAATAGGTTCATTCTATTTATAGGCTATATTAGTTTTTCTCTAAAATGTTTGGTTCTCACGTATTCTGAGTTTTCTTTACGGGCTCCGCTTTAAATTAGTCATGCGTTAGGCCAAGATTCGGACTTTTAAATGTAAATAGTTAATGAATAATTTAGTATTGGATTAGGGTAATAATTTTCCTGGATTGATCTATTATTTTTGTTTAATTTTGATATAGGAAGTATAGGTTGAAAATATCGAGAAGTAATTTTAATTAATTCCTTTCAATATCGAAAACCGGGTTATTTGACAATTCCTGTGTTTTTCTGGGAGCACTACTGGCAGTCTTATTCTTAACTACTCTTTAGAACAAATTAATTATTTTAATTGATTGAATGTATTATGAAGTTTAGATCTACATAAAAATACAACAATTTTGATCAAATAAGAAAGAAAAGTGAATTAAGTGAGTATTAAGTAAGTTATTAGCAAAGTTTCAACCTGGATTTTCCATCTTCTGAAAACAAAACAGTACTTTTCTTGAGATATTATCAATAATATTAACACAATCTCCTCCTGCCTATAATTAGAGTCACCACCACTAGACTAAATTTGCATTATTTACCAGCACAATTACTTACAAAAAGTTTTTCTGAGTAAACTACAGTATTTCCAGCCAAATCACAGAACTGCTCTTAACCCTGTCAATAAATCAATCGAACCAACTATCTATAAAAACAAGATGTATGCACATTAAGACCCTGATGCTATGTTCCTGTTCTGTCCAATGACATAGACCGTTCACAGCACATTTGCCCACTGGCACTGGTGACAATAGCTGTGAATCAGCACTGTGCATTATTTATTATCTTGGACACATTACTACAGCAAACAATTACAGGAATTTCCCATGCCAGGTGGAGAGTCACGATATTCAAATCTAGTCTCAAATAGTTTTTTAAACAACATTCAAACAAGTACAAACACATCAACTTAACAACTACCAATTTTTAGCTTATACTAATTCGAACAATCATAATTTAAATAAATAAATATAATTATGTCACATCATAACTGAATCATAAATCTGTTGCGCATATATACCGGGTGAATTGGACCACCCGTGCGCAAAATAAGTTTCCGAGGCACCATTATTTTAAAAGGTTAGAGATAAAATGAAACTTTAAAAACAAAAAATGTTTGTTTTTTAAGACCTTTTTAATGATGTGCTTCACGACTAGTGTTACTAACATTAGTTCTGAGTAATTTTGTTCAATCGCAATACAATGCGCACGGGTGGTCTGAAAAAACCCGCTACTGCTCACACCTATGCATTTACTTTTTATTTCTTGAAGTATCTCTATCTTCCTATAACTCTAGTAACAATAATAGTAACCTTTTTCTTTTTTTCATTACATTATATTTTGAATCTATGATATAAATTTGGAAAAACTATAAAATTATTTTAGTTTTCTTGATAATGTTTTATGTATGTAAAAGTAACATGAACTATGTGTTATGAAATGACTAATTAATTAGTACAATTGTTACAAAATTGTTATTAGATAATGTAATATTTATTTACTTTAATAATTTATTACATGCTTAGAAATATTTAAAATTTATGTACTGTTTCAGTAATATTATTCTCTTTTTCAGGGTGTTTGGATGGGTTTTTTGACAGGATCTGGATGTTTATCCCGTGTTTTGGGGCCAATATTTGTGTCATACATTTACACTCATTTTGGGACTATATGGACCTTTGGAATAACAACCCTTATGATGGTTGCAGCAATGATATGGCTGAAGATAGTTCTAAAAAGGATAAACGCGGCAATTTATAAAGTTACTGTAGATAATAATACCAGAGTCGATGAATTTAAAGAAAGCATACCTTTAGATATTAGGACATAGCATGTTTTTTTTTTATGTTAGACTATTTTTTTATTTAAATAGATTAGACAAAAATATTTGTTTAGCGCTCGATCATTTGTGTTTAGGTTTTATATTGGAATAATCCTGATAATTGTGTTTTAAAGATAATATAAAAATAGCTTTATGAGTTAATTGGTTAGCATAATGGCAGTTTTAAAATATGTGTTAGTTACCTACAGAAACTTTATTCTATGTCAGATATATAAGAACTTTTTCTTGACAAATGTCATGAATTTCAGTAATTAGCGAAGTTAATAAACCCAACCCAAACTTTATGATTTCATTTGACTGAGTTCGTGAAAAATTTGTTTGGTTTGAAAATCAAACTCAGTTGTTAAAGTTTGAGTATCTAACAAACCTCTTTCAATTAATTATTTTATGACACAATTTCCCCATTCTTTCCGTATGTAGATCTTGCAAATGTTTTCTTTTCTTTGAAATAAACCTTGATCTCTTACAAACTTGAAACTTGATAGTTTCACACTTTACAAACTTTTAGATGGTTGTGTAATTTTGGTAGAGTTCTAAAAATGGATTAATGTTTGCATAGGGCATTTTATCTTGTTAACACAAATCTATAAACTGTTTGTAAATATTTCTTTACTTTTCACAACTTTCTTGTGATCAATGTTAATTAGTGACAGAACTGTCAAAGTATAAGTGTTGAGAAATAATTTCAACTGCATCTTTGAAGAGTGTTATATTGTGATAGAAGGTTGCGCTGTACAGTCAAATTAACAGCTACGATTTGAAAACAAGTATTCCTCCTTTAAATGCATGTGATCACTTGTAAATAGATATAATTTGTAAATCTGCAGCATGTTATACAAAACTTGTAGACACAATTTAATTTGTTTAACTTAACCATAGATTTAAGTAGAATAGCATGTGTTGACAATGATAGCATATAAACTGTTACCAAAGACTAAAGAAACTTTATCTTGTGCCACAAAAAAAAAGTAGTTTCTTCATATTTAGAAATAAAACAAATAAAGTCCATATATTGAAGAGTTACCCATTATTTCAAAATATCTTTATTATTGTGAAATGTCAAGAAAAAAGAAATAATTATTTCTTAATATGAGATAGAACAATGCTTGATTGTTTAAACAAGTCCCTTCGTTTGTAAATTTTATTCAAACAAAATGTAATTGCTGTAACTAAATGTAGTAGACATATAAATTGAAAACTATCTTAATACAAAACATGTCCTTACTACCCTACTTCAAAATTATTTACTGTGTTATTAAAGACAAGGTTAAATCCAGCCTCAACTTGAAATACAATTGAAGTATTTTCTTGTGTATATATATATAATTTATATTTCAATAATTTAGTCCATATATTTTAAAAATGCTACTAAATAACTTTTATTTAAAAGCTATTGTTTGCTTACTATGAATGTTATGTTGAAGAATATGTTTTACATTAACACACTGTTAGGTTAGAATAACCAGGTTCTAACAAAATTTAATTTTTTCTGCTGATGGCATGACAAGGTTCTATCTCAGTTCCTCTTTATTTTGCACTAACTCTTATTGCTTTGTGTTGTCTAATCAGCCATTTGCTAAAAGTACAAAGTTCTAACTTACAACATATGTTTATAGACATTTAGAATGAAATGGTTCTATTTGGTTGCTATAGGTTTCCATGTACAGGTAGAACTTTGTTACTATTTTCAACTGTGAAGCACCTACCTCAAAGAATGACACGGTTGTATCTGGCCTGTTAGAACCATTTCATTCTATCTTTTTAAAAAGATTTTAAACCACGGAGGTGAACAAGGTTTTAACTGCAGTAGATAGAACCTTGTCTTCTACAAGTTTTAAACTTTTGTTAAAGACAAGGTTCTAACTGTAAAATAGCAATACTAATATCTAAAAATATAATCGTCCAATATTTAAAAAAAATATGCCCATATTTACAATGCAATTACTATGTCAACTCTAAAAATTCAAGATGATAGGAAAACAAATGTAAGTACAATAAAAAAACAAAACTTCAAACTCATTTTTCTTAAAACTAGGGTCGGGTCAGTTAAAACCTTGTCATTCTAACCTAACGAGTGGTTTTTAGTAAAACTAATCTCTTTTGTAATGTCCTGACCAATAAAAGTTATTTAATGAGTATACAATTACAAAAAAAATGATTGATATATATATTATTGTATTACTGTCGATTTGCTTTATTGCATTTTTTAAAAACATTGTTAAAATCATGTTTAAAAAAAATAAACCAGTAAAAGTGTATGATCAAGAATGCAACTCCTATTTTATTGGTGGTTAATTACAGCTGGGTTTCTGACAAGAATTTAATTTAGTGGAACAAGGAATGATACTTTACAAATGCTCAACTAAAACAAAAATATTTAAGTACTAGGGGAGACCCCTGCGTGCTCCGCACGCCAACTCCCAATGGAACCTTCCAAAAACATATGTTATGTTTTATTTATAATAAAGGTGTAGGATTAATAATAACCTCAAAACTAAGATGGTAAATAATGTTAAATGTTCAAATCAAATTGTTTCGTAAATTTTGTAACATCAGTTATAATAATGGTTAAAAGAACCAGCAAGGCTCAGGTCTACACTTTAAAACCCTAACCTAAAAGCTAGAAATACAAAAATAATTGCTTCAAATTTTTAAATCAGCTGTTAATGGAAATATTGGAGCAAGCAGCTATATTACGGTATCTGTTATTTTATTCAATTGGTTGCTATGGTAACAAATGTAAATAAATTTGTTGGTTTATCATTCTAGGCCTAACCTAAGAATTTTTTCCGACTAATTTACAAATATTGAAGTAAAAAAGTTTTTATCAAAATTAATTATAGCCTATGTTACTCAGGGATAGTGTAGCTTTTTATTAGTAAAACTATTTTTTCAATCTGTTCTGTACAGTGCCAGAGATTACCCCCTACATACAAACAAACAAAAAAACAAACTTTACCTTTTTATAATATTAGTATAGATCAAATGTTTTAATGTAAACTACAGAACAGCTGTTTTATGTTTTTAATTTATTTATTTAATACCAAAAATGTTTTAATGTAAACAAAGCAGATGTTTTTAAATTCTCATGTATTTCTTTTGGGGATTTTTCATTTTTCGGGGACCCCAAAAACCCCTTAGTTTTAAATTTTAGAAAAAACTTATATTTTTCCCTCGTTCCTTGAATCGATACCTTTAATTTGATACCTCTCCCATCATCCTCCGATTTACCAAATTCCCACAATTTTGAATCTAAAATTTCGCTTACAGAATTATATATAAGGATAACTTGTTGAGCTTACTGTTGGCCAACATACGGCGGGGGAATAATCTAATTGAAACGTATCGAATAGTCCTAACATCGCCGTGTCGGTCATGTGTGTCCTGACCTTAATACACACAACGGTTTTCCTACATTCCTACAGCTACATTTTAAATTTGTGTTTTAGTTTTTAAAAAGATCTTTTTTACAAAGGTTAGTCCCACAAAAATCAACATTTTCAGAACATCCTACATCAGCTGTTTACCTTGTGCCCTAGGGTACAAAGTAAACAGCTGGTGTGCAGTAAAGTAAAACAAAGAGGTATAATTGCTTGAAACTAAACACATGTAGTGAGTGTGCAAAAACGCCCTCTATTGATTAAGTAGCTGTAGGAAAAGATGCTTTTTAAATGTTACATAGTGTGTTTTTATTTTTATAATTAATGACGAAGGACAGTGGTCCCTAACTTGAAAATTGCTGAATTTAGTCGAAACGGCCGTCGTGGATGCTGAAAATAGACTATTGGACGATAAGCTCAACAAGTTATACTTAAATAAACAATAGTCGGTGTGGCGAATATAAATAAATAAGTAAATATTTAGGAACTAAAATGCTTTGTGTATGCTCAGTATTCTGATAAACTTATTTATATAATTTTACCATTAATTAAACTAATATAGCAATATTTGTTGTTTAGGTCAAAATTGAGGTATATTTGTTCAGAAGTTACACTTTCTTAAATAAATATTTTAAATTTGTATAATATACTAACATATAAATTTAAAGACCCAAATACTTTAGAATGTATCTTATCATTTTAAACTTGCAAATCTATTGAATATTTCCATATAATACAGGGTGATTCAAAAAGTACTTTACAACTTTGAAAAATAATAATAATTTATTCAGAGAACCTACAGAGGTGATTATAATGTCAATTTGTAGGGAAACACATCAAGTTTTTTTAACTTAAACTAAAGATGTTCTATGTGGCTTCCGTTGGTGATCCTGCACACATCCCATTGGTAGTCAATTTCCTCCCAAATTCGCTGTAGTATTTCAGGAGTAACTTTTTCAGCGGCGGCATAGATTCTCGCTCTAAGCTCAGGTAGAGAAGCCGGCAAAGGAGGTACATAGAGGATACCTTGATGAATCCCCATAAGAAAAACTCTAACGGTGACGGGTCTGGGGAACGTGGGGGCTATTCAATTGGCGCATCACGGCCAGTCCATTGACCTGGAAAGCGGTAATTCAGAAAATCTCGGACATCTGTCAGGTAGTGATGTGGGGCGTCATCTTGCATGAAATAAAAATTTCGTTCTTCGTCATCCTCATTGATCTGTGGTTTCAAAAATTGTTGTAACATGTCCAGGTACACTATCCCGTGGATGGTTCTCTCTTGGAAAAAAAGGGGCCATAAATTTTGTTCTTGCTCAATGCACAAAAAACGTTAAGTTTAGGACTATCACGAACATGTTGCAATGTTTGATGTGGATTTTCACTGCCCCAAATCCTACAGTTATGTGTGTTAACCTTGCCACTTAAGTGAAAAGTCGACTCGTCAGAAAAGATTATGTTGTCCAAGAAATGTTCATCCTCATCCACTCGATTTAACATATCCGCACAGAAGTTCTTACGGGCAACCTTATCAGTGTCTTTTATTGCTTGTAAAATTGTAAATTTGTACGGATTTAAATGCAAACGTATTTTCAACACTCACCAAACAGTCGTATGTGGGACTTGCAGCTCGCGAGATGCACACCGGGTCGATTTCGTAGGGCTGTTGACAAAACTTTGTCTCACTTACTCAACGACTACGTCAGATGTACTTGGACGACCTGGTGATTTCTTATGTCATAACCGAACATCCTGTTTCTACAAAACATTTATGCCACTCATAAATTGAAGGCCTACTAGGAGGATCTTTAGCGCACTTGGTACGGAAATTACGCTGAACTCTTGTCGCCGACTTTGATTTTTCGAACCAAAACACACAGCAAGCCCGCTCGGGTCCAGTGAAGGCAGCTATCTTTGACGCAACTACCGCTAGCGCTTGTGACGGTGTGATTCGGCACTAGCGAACTACACGAGTCAAAACTTGATGATGTGTTTCCTTACAAATTGACACTACAATCATCTCTGTAGGTTCTCTGACTAAATTAATATGATTTTTCAAAGTTGTAAAGTACTTTTTGAAACACCCTGTATTTATGGTCAACATTAATTTACTTTGTATCTTTTGGAAATCAAATTCACTTCATCAATATTAACCTTCAATTTTTTAATTTTACGTAAATACATTGATGTGGCAGTTATTAAATTTAGGAACAAATCATAATTTTTTTAACACAAATGCATTTTTCCATATCCTAAAAATTTCTGTCAAATAAAAAACATTTAATTCAACATTTATTCTTTTTATAAAAATTAATAAAATGCACGTATGAAAATATAATTAACTCAATGTTTATTTATGTTAGTAAACTTTGTGTCTTGTAGATTTTACATGTTTTGTCCTATTAAAATATTATTGTTCGTCCAATAATATCATCTACCTTCCTACCACATTTTGTTTCATTGTTAGCTTGTATTTGAAAATGTAAATTGAAATAATAATGTTTAGCCTTGGTAGTAGTTTAGTTTGGGTAAGGTAAATATGTTTGAAACTATTGTTACCGTGTAGATCTCCTATCAGTTATATCATATTCTTTCTACATATTTACAACTTTTGCAAAATATATTATACATTTTATATCTAGTTTAGAAAATAAGTTTCTAATTTCTCTTTTACTTTTCATAAACTTTTTTGTTTGAATTTCCTTGTGAAGTTATGTATGTTTTTTTATATATAACATGGACAAATTCGTGTATTTAAATATTATAACTGTGGTGTAAAATATTAGAATAATTGTAAGTGTAAGAAACTCAATGATCAAGCTGAGTGAAATGGGAATAAATAATATAAAGTTATAATCTAAACTAGTTAAGTAATAAGTGAAGGTGATAATATTGTGTTTAAAATATTTATGTTTAAGTGTGATTTTTACAATTATTGGTACATTTAGTGAATGTAGGGCATTATTTTTGTATTATTTCATATTAAATTAAATTTATCAGTCCATACTCATTTAATATAATCAGATTGTTTGATAATTGAAATTTTCCATTGCATATTTCAAGTTTTCAAACTACTATATTAACAGTTAAAATTCTTGGGACAGAGTGAAGTTTAAAGCCGCCTTATCTTCTATGCACAGGGCATAGTCAAATTTTAGAAAGAACTTGTCAAAATATATTTTCCTGGCTTTGTTGAATAAAAAGTAAATGAATATGGATACTTTCATCGTTGTCATAAGACTATTCATATCAGTATCGTTTTTGGTTTAAAAAATGTTGACTTTTATTTATTTATCCATATAAGTTTAGTTGGTGGAAGTGAGAAACATTCCAAGAGAAGAGTTTGAATAACAGCTGTTAGGTAATAATGGTGATGTAAAAACACAACAGCTGTTAGTATATAATTTCGCTATGTAAACAAAAAGTGAGTTACAAAATTAACAAATAAGAAGTAAATACAAATTCAACTTAATATATGAGTTCAATTAAAAATATATATATTTTTTTGTTCATAATTTAAAATGATAAATAAAGCTTCATAATTCTGCAGTTAGATGAACCTCAAACATAAATAAAAATGCAACATTACATCACCGGGATTTGCAAAACCAACTATTTCCTCTATGCCACTCAGTTTGAAATTTTGGCCTTCATACAGTACATTATAGGTTTATAAATATTTTTCAGAATACTCATGACTGATATTACACTTTTTTTTAATCATTTATAACAATTACTTCATCTGTCCCATTTTAGTCCACAAACACACATAGTTATTAATTTATACATTAAAAAAATATTAACTTTTCCTAAATATATTGAGCTTATTATTTATTATGAATACCAAATTACTCTGGCTAATCTTTGCATCTGAAACACAAATTCAATCAGTCAACATAAACTGTTACTATTATTTACTTGGTTATGATAGCTATTATCATGTTAAAGCCGCGTTTACACCAAATGTTGGCAACAAAATGTATTGCCAACATGTTGGCAACAAAATAATTCGCGCCAATAATTTGATCACGTGAGAATAAACTTAATTCAATGTATAAATCCGTTTTATTTTCTTAACAAATGCTCAATTCCAATGTAAAATACTTTAAATGTTGAATAAAATAATTACATTCTCATAAGCAAAACTGCTTGAAAAATATTTTGTTTCAATTAAACAAGTAAGTTCATTAAAACAATATACAGTATATACCTATGCATTTATAGATAGGCCTAGGCCTATGTATACTTTAACAGATTTTGTATAATTTGTTAAATTATTATCTAATACATGTACATTAGAAAATGTACATATAAAATTTTATCCTACTTATTGATAAGTTTTTTTTATAATGTACGTTTAACCAAAAACATTTTTTAAACAAAAATATTATAACTTTTTTAGATTTAAAAAAACTGTGGCATGAGAGACGTGTTGTAGTTGTGTGACAAAATAAAGTCGTAGTACCGGTACTTAATTGTTAAATATTGAATATCAAATTAATGTACTTTGAAATGTGGCAAAATAGGCTAAATATTTCAAACTCATATACCTCAAGTTAATTATAAAATATACAAAGATAAAAAAATTACGTAATTCTATTTACCTCCATAATGCGTGTCTCAGAAGCACTCCGTGATGGATCTAGGAGTAGTTTTGTCCTTTAAAAACATAAGTAGATCAAAAGCCCACCATTTTACTGCTTGGGAAACACCAGCGCCACTCTTCCCCTTTTTAGTTTCCCGCTGAAACTGGGTGATCACGCTCCTCATTTTGCTTTGTACGTCTATTTTGTCCATTTGCAGTTCAACTGCAATTTCACTCCAAGCTTAGTTTTTTAAATTTTTGTTTTTGTATGTAGCAATTTTCGGGTTCCAAAGAACCTCTCTTTCCCTATACATTTCGATTAGTGCAGATATTTTTGCACGCGACCATTCGACACATTCACTTTCCATTGTAAACTTTCAACTGAACCTGACACAAACACAGGTTAAAATGGGTTTGGCCTTGACTACAACTGGAGTGATGACGCGCTGTCTGGCGCGCGAAGGCAGAGTAGGGAAAGTTGTCAACTTGTTGCCAACAAGTTGCATGTCTTTTAGCGTCCGTCAACGTGTTGGCAACATTTTGTTGCCAACTTTTTTTGATCTTTACCGACAACCGACGGGAAACGATATTTTTGTTGTCAACATGTTGGCAACATCCAAAAGTTGTCAACATTTTCTTAAAACTGCCAACAAGTTGATACAAAGTTGATGTAAAGAAAGCTAAACACTGGGAACAGATTATCATTAATAGTTATCTACTTCTTTTATTATTATTAATAAGCAACATAGTATTACCAATATCTTTAATAATACAAATTAGCACTGCCTCTAAAGTTATTACTACTTATGTAATATAAAGCCACATTAATTGTTTAGTGAAATACATTTTGGTTTAAAAACTTTAAGCTTATATCCAAATGCTGTTTTCTTTATTATTATTATTAAGTTAAATATAAATTTTAAGTTTTGTTTCTAAAATTTGTGCATGATAGCACTGTTCTTAACAGCAGTCTGTGAAAGTTTTTTAAAAAGAGTTTACAAGGTTTGAAGCTCGTAAAATATATGCTAACTATCTGTAGATAAGATAGGTATGAAAAAATAATAGAATAAATACTAATTACAAATTCATGAGGCTACTGAATGGTACTAAACCGAACACACAGTTGAACCAGAGCATTGAGCTGAACACACATTTTGTCCAGTCCTGATTGCAATGAAAATTTTTAAATCTGCTAATTGCTCGCACAAAAAATAGCATTTAAACTAGGCAATGCCAATTAGATTATGCTTCAAGCAAGAATACAATTTAAATACAGTGTATGTGTTTTAAAAAGAATAACAAGATTCATGGAGAATAATAAGTTTGTCTGTCAAATTGTTTCCTATGCTTCTTGGCTGCTTGTTATCGAACCATTACATCCTTTGATGTTTTGCTAAAATCAATAGATTAGTATGTTATCGATTTGTATCTTAATTATTGAGGACTGATGTCACATTAGATGTCCAATTTTACAGCAAACTCATTATGCGAGCAAATTTCAACTTTATACTCTATTACATGTGTGTGCACGACTTAATGGAAATCTTTGTAACGGAATAGTCAAAGCAATTTTTTGAATATTTTCTTCTGCCAATTATGGCATAGTAATTTGAATAATTCACAGGTTTATTTCAGATAAACACCATCTTCAGATACTATTTCCTACTTTGCCCATCAAAAAGATCGGTCCTGTGTAACCTCCCATCTTTCAGCTGTGTATTATTACGCCTACTATACAATCTATATGGGTCAGTATTACATTATCCTATATCGTTATTAGGTTCACAGTTTCCTACATCAATTTTTTTATTTAAAATATTCAATCTTCCACTTTCATTTTTCAACAATTATTAGCATATTAGATTTCATAAAATGTTCCATTTTATTTTGAATGTGTATTGCTTTGCACCTTACTTTATTTACAGGATGAAAAGTGACTGAATATTTTTTTATTATCAATAACTTTTAATAAATAGTCATTATGAAATTAAAGTTCATCCAAAACTTGTCTAAAGTTGGGATTTGCAGAAGAAATTGTACCCTAGCAGAAGCTTAAACATAGGATATCATCGTGATAATCTTAAATCATGTATATAATAATTATTATATAAATTAACCTAAAATCCATTTAACAGGTTTGATTAAAATACCATTGTAATTTTATAGATATATCATACAATAATTGTGTATTTGAATAGAATTTATGTATTTTGCCATATCAAACATAATATTTTTTCATTGTTATACCTAGAGTTCTTTATGTTTGTAGACTGAATAATACTTGCATTAGTTAGCCTAATAATAAACAAGTTGATATTTTAGGAACTGAACAAAAAGTACCAATATTTGGCTGTGAAAATGTCTGAATATTTTTTGTTCATAGTTTTTATTAAAGTTTTATAGATTTCAATATTTAGCATATAGTTATTTATCTTTGGGACATAATTTTATATATTGATACAATTAAAACAGTATAGGTTGGTGAGTAATTATAACAATGTAAATATAGTTTCTATATTATATTGTTTTATAATATTAAGAGTTTCTTATGTAGGCTTGCATACAACATAAAGTATCGTAGGTAATAACTAACTGTACATTTGTTTAGCTATATTTAAGAAAAATAGTTATTTTATAACTTTTATCAGATTTTTAAGGAAAATGGTTTTAAAAATAGCTGAATTCTTCTAGATTTCTTCTACAGCAGTGCTAAATATCTAAAGTTTTAGGCACTGAAACGCATACCCACACATTTTGCCCCCTTTTCGACGACGTGCCACCTGCCACCCTTCTTAAAATAACAATTTTTGATTTTTTAAAACTTACAATGAGAAATCATTTTTTACAAAATATTTTTTTTGAAAAAATATACCGTACATGACATTTTATTCACTTACAATTACAGTAGGGCAGTACTAATTAACAACAAAGTAAAAAAATTGTCTTGTATATTTATTGTTAAATGTTAAAGTTCCCTAGGAAAAAGTTTACCTAGTTTCCTCCACCACTCGGGTACATGATTCTACTCTCTCATACGGTAAGAGATCATCTGTACATCATTAGATTGTTGAGTTTTGAGAATTACCTTCATTTGAATCCACTAAACAAAAAAAATCAGGAACTAAATAGGATTGAATATGCGTGTACTACTTTAAATCTCCGGAGCGGATTAATTGTTCAAGCGAGTTCCATTCCGTTCCGTTAGGTACAATTTCATTAAAAATTTGAGTTATAAAATCCCTGGGAGGTGCTGGAACACTGTTCCCACTGAAATTAACCATCACAATATAAAAAACATTATTAAAGTTTACAAACATATAATAGACCTACTTTTGATGTCAATACAGTTATTTTATTAAATATGTTCACTTACCAATCAACTTTAGATGACCAAAGTTTCTTTTGAAGAAAGAAAAGTAGATTTCTTTTCACCTGCCAAAAATCCTGGCTTTAACTAGTTTAATAAATGTTTTCAGACCATACCAGTAAACCTTCAAGTCATTTGTCCATACTCCAGCCTGACACATCAATCAGAACTGATCCTGATCCAGTTGTTGAGAATTTGATGGTTTTTTGTACTTCAAAAGTCAGACTTTTGTTCTGGTTACATGACACTATTAATACATTAAATTCTAATTCTTTCTTATATTAACAAGGAAAATTTTTGTTTTCTATTTAAAAAATAAGTTTGGTAATGTAATGTTGATGGTCTAAATACAATAGGAAACTCTTTAACATTATAAATCATATTGTTTACTGATAGAATTATTTTTTCTCAATTTGCATTGTTTATTATGCTTTTAATACAAAGTGAAAGCAATTGTTTTTATATAAATATTAATTGTTTACTTACATAGTAATGCGTTATTATTGTTGGCGATTCTCAAATATAAAATTAGTTAGAGTTTAAGGTATTGGGTTAGTAAAAAAAATACTGCATTAGCGTTTACAACTGTATCATGAATAAGTAATAAAGTTCCTATGTTACAGAATTTCTTCTATTTTGTGTACTGCTTCTTTACAACCTTAAATACAATAGTATATTTGATCACTAGGACCGAAAGTGATGCTTTTCGATCGATACGAGCTCAAGTTTAAGTGGAAAATGAGCGAGGATCGAAAACCCTCTTTTGGCCCGTGTGATGAACGATACTTTTCATCACACTGTGATTAATATATTAATAATAAATTTAATGTACATTTTTTCAAAATAAACTATTGTTTCTCAGTAACATTCCTGAAGTACAATGACAACATAGTTTACGTTTACAGCACTAACTAAATTATTGAGATCAGCTGATTTTAATGTCAACAGCGATACAAATAAATAATTTCCTTAATTCTAAGAATTTATAGGCCTAGGCATTGATTTTAAAGGAAAAGTTTATCTTGTCTTTGCTGTTTTATTCTGTCCTTATTTTATCGCTTTCAACCAAAAAAAATCGCAAACATTACATGGCAACAATTAATTGGAACAGCTGATATTAAATCATCGTGCAATATTAATAGACACAATTTAAAATAATACACTACTACCGATAGTTTTACATGAATAAACGTACTGATGTACTTTATTAAATAATAAGTTTATTTATTGTACTTAATTCTTGTAAATAGTATCAAAATGTAGTTTTTATTGTTACTCATGTTTGTTTCTTTGTTAAAATCGTTATTATATCTAATAAATTAATAAGACGACATTTTAAATCATAATTATTATAGATAGCGCTACTGGTGTTATAATTTATAACTAATTTAGAGGTCGGCAAAAATTCCAGCTGATTTTGCCGACCTAGACCGGCTAAACGCTATTTTCAATAATCAAAGCTGATACTGATCGACTGTGACTATTTTCAATACAGGGTGATGAAAAATCTGTTTTTCATGTATTTAAAAAGCACTGATGCGGATTAAGGAAAATGACGTGCTAACTGGGTCTACTAATAAGACTAAACACTTTATGTTACTAAACAGGTAAAACATATAATTAATGGATTACACTCACTTCAATTGTTCAAAATAGTTTGTCGGTCAAAAGTAAATTAAACTATGAAAACTGCCAATGTTTTTCAGTTTAAGTAGGAAAAAAATAGTAAACAACCCGGTCATGTGACAGCTACAACTCCTGAGTTTTTTCACATTCTGTCCTTAGCAATAGAAGTTTATTTACTGTCTAACATTTTAATAAAAATCATTATCAGATTAGTGCCTTTAACATTGAACATTTTATAATATTTAACTATTGAGAGGACACTGATCATGTATAAAACTAAGGAACTTTGGCTAGGTAGAGATCAATGGACATACAGTAGAGTCCCTCTATTCCGAACAGAGTTCAGAAAAATACCGATTTTTAACATAAAAACAGGAGAAATTAAAAAGACATTCGTGGAAAAAGTACATTTATTGTTATACAAAGTTAAATAGAGCCTAAGCTTGATGAAAACGCTTGAAACCAAATTGGAATAAAGCTGGTTTTGTTTCCATTTCTATCCGTTTTGAGGGAGGGAAGTTACCGCAACAAGCATCCGGTGAAAAGGATACCAGGTCCGTCAAAAAGAAGGAAGGATTAAATAGGCACTAGTAGTGTTGTTGCCAGTTGCTTTCATCCGTTTTTCTCCTCCGTTTTTGTTATCTCAAACGAATTTTATTTTTTTTCAAGACGATGCGGACACACTAATTAAAATACAAAAGTTTCATGTTTGCTGTGGGAAGATGAAAACTAGAAAAAACCTAATACAGAGTGTTTCGTAATGACTGCAATATTCTAGGATATGATTTAGCACATCAGAAAGAGAAAATAATTCAATTGGACATGTGTCCAGAAACGCTTTACTTCCCCCCAGCTGACATTTTGTTTTTAATTAATTAATTTAAGAAATAAAGGATAAAAGTTATTCATAAAATTTATTGTTTTGTAAACTTGTGTTTCCGGGCACATTTATGTCCAATTGAATTTTTTCTCATTATTGTATGCTGAATCATATTTTAGAATATTGCAGTCATTATAAAACACCATGTTCAAATATAATGATATAGGTATGTTGTAGTGGACTTGTAATTGTTTTGTAATTTTTCACTGACAACATTTCTTCCATGACTTGCTTTAAATAAATATTTAGGCAAAAAATAAAAGGAGAAAAATTGTAGATTTCTCACATCTTTATCACTAAAATGTAAAACGATTCTTGAGAGAAAACTTGAACAGACACACGGCATATGTTTGTGTATTTTTAGATGATCTTTTAGTAACTAGTAACTAAAAGTTTTCAACTTAAAATGTTGGTGTTAATCTTTGGTATATTAGCTTTGATTATGGACTTAAGGTATATAATCTTATCTTATTAAACGAACAATTCTTGCATATGCATAGGTATTTATAAATTAAATTAATTTCGGGGATCTCATAAACGGCTTTAACGATTTTGATGAAAATTTGCCTTTAGAGGTTTTTTGACGTCAGGAATTGAATGCGCTAGATGTCTGCAAAATTGCGCATAAACTCTGAAAAATGCGCATAAAATTTAAACTCTGAACTTCTTTTTATACCACCTTTCAAGTCATTTAAAAGGCGAATAGATACAACTTTTTTTATACCATCTTTAAAGTCACTAAGTATTCGAATAGATACATTATAAATACAAACCAGATGTTAAAAATACTGAGCCAAAGATTAGCGAGAGCCTTTAGCGAGTTTTCCAACTTTTCCAACTTTAGCGAGTTTTCGAGCGAAGCGAAGCAGCCATATGAGGCCGTAGGCCGAGGCGGGTTTAGGACCCGAAGCGTCCAGGCGCAGAGCTCCTCTCCTAGTCAAAGATTTATAAAAGTATCCGTATCCACACAGAAGGTTTTTTAATTTTGTTTTTCGTTTATCATTCACTGCGGCCATTATCGATTGAACAACAATGGCCGTTGTATTATATCAAAGTGATAATTATTTTATTTAATATTCTTCATATAGTTTATTATTATTGAAGTATTTGAACGATAATTAATAATAAATTTAATGTTCAAATAACTTTAAACAAGTAATATACTGTAACATTAGTCTAAGATCGTTATTCAATTTTTGAATCGGAGATTAATCTTCTCCATCACCTCTCTACCAACGTACCAAGTACAAAGACAGCTGATGTGAGGATGTGTTGCCTCTCCTCTCCTCTACCGTTTCGGTGGGGGCCTAGGCCTACTAAAGCTAAACTTAAACTTGTACGTTCAATAATCCGAATCAGTATGTTCAGATTTTGTAGTTTAACGTTTGTAAAAGTATCTCTACTATGTTTACGCTAAATTAAATTTAATACAGTTTTATTATCGCATAACTGTTAAAAAAAGGTTAGTTTCGTTGATGTTTTTGTTACCTAATTGTGTTTTTTATATAAAATCTATTTTGATGATACATTTTAGGAAACAAAATACAGGTATACTGTGTAAACATAACCTGTTATATAGTTTATGAAATGAATATAACTTGGTGATTTTTTTATTTGTAAACATTTTCAAAAGTAAAATATTGTTTAACATAAAAAATATATTAACATTTTGTTTGATTCGAGACGGCCAACAAATTAATTAGGACTTACAATAACAAAGTCTGACCTAGAACTAAATAAATTAGGGTTAGCCTACAGAAGCCTTTGTAATTTTGGTGCATTTTTTATGGTAACCACACCGTATAGTTTTACATAATGCCAACTATTTTTCTGAATACAAGCCTATTCTGAAACCAAACACTCCATTGGAAAATAGGCCTAAGCCAATCATCCTATCTGTATTTGACAAATATGGATGGATTCAAGTTTACAACACTACACCACCCTGTTAATATCTTTGCAAACAAATAATTTTTTTAGGAAATTATGAAGTGCTTCCACTTTTAACTTAATTCTGTCTCTAGAGACTGAAAGTAAATATGTACTTTGGGCTATTTTTTTATATAGTACCGGTATGTGTTGGCAGCCCTGCTGAAATATGACAATGGTGTGTGTTGTATACGGAACAAGAGAACCATACTTTTATCACTAATATATTCAATCTATGTATAAAATTAATTTTTAATAAGATGGGCCTATATATAATTTAAACCGTAAGCTAACCGCATTTCGTTTGCATCTCTTTCTCATAATAAAATCATTTTTCGCCAACCGGTCACAAATATATTGAAATGATATAAAGCGGCATGAATAATATAACCTATGTTATATGAATATTAAGCAGTTTCGTTTTAAGCCTGGTTCTAAATTATGTTCGTATACTTCAAGTTGATTGACTGAAGATTAACTACCACGAATCTACTTACTGTTGCCTCGGGTGAACTTTTAGTATAGGTCTACACCGTTACTTGAAATACAGTTGCATCTTAGAGTGTGTCTGAGAAGATTGTAAAAGAGAGGCCCCACGCTTTGTTTTTGTGACTTGACATCAGCAGTACAACCACTATAAAAAAATATAGACCTCTTCAGAGTATACCGTACCCTACACACTTTTTAAAGGTTTATATAAAAGAGATAAACACATTTTTATTAGTTAACAAAACATGTAAAAATTTTTTGTTTTATTTATAAATATATTCCAGGGTTACAAAAAACCTTGCCTACCCTTGCTATATAGGATCGGATTCTACACATTAAAATAAATGAAAATATTCAGTAACTTTATTCTAATTCGAGTTAGTTTACTTGCAACCCACCATTTTGTTCTTTTACAAAAACT
>JAGFPH010000545.1:122710-133289 GCA_018207615.1 Philaenus spumarius
CGAGTTAGTTTACTTGCAACCCACCATTTTGTTCTTTTACAAAAACTCAATGTAACTCCAGAAATTAGCCTACCAAGTTAACACTTTATGAGGGAAATATGTGAATTGGCAAATCTTTTGCACATGTTTTAAAGTTATGAAGAGAATGCACTCTTGGAATTGACAAATAAATTCAGCTCAGGATTTTCCTGAGATATCTTTAATCGTCCTAAGCTTATTTACTTTTAAGTCAAAAAATATAGTATCCTACAGTATATATATAAATTGTGCCAATCTTAGTTAGGCCTATTCAATTCGAGTAAAAAATTATTAAATAGTCCATCATTAATACGTCAATCTTATGAGCTCATGTGAATTTATAAAGATTCGGTTCATATTTACTAACTTTCACCAAACTGGCGATTAACAATACAATGTGAAAAGAATACAAATTCTAAAACTGTAAATACTGTTTAATTAAAACAAGATAGTATTATGTAGAGGGTCTACGGAAAATGCAGGTCGTACCAAATGTCAAACAATTGCACATGTATTCGTCGCAGGAATTACCTACCTCCTGACAAAACAAAGGGTTGTACAGAAAGTAGTTACAAATAAAAATAAACGGTACCAGGAACTGGCTCATACTTTCTCACAAATACATTTAAATTACTAAACAGATTCACAGTGACTTGTAGGGTGGGGTAGAAGAGTTTTTTTAACTTCCCGCTACCAATAAAGGGAAGTTATTGATTTCGGTCCGATTTTCGAAAGTCGAGTTTTCATAAAATCTCCACGTTTTGAGGTCCCAGGAAGCCATTCTGACTATTCCCGCCGAGGTGTCCGACCGTGTGTGTGTGTGTGTGTGTGCGTTGGTAAACACTCTATTGTGGCATCATTCACCGGTACCAGACCACACTGTGGCAACATAAAAAATTGTGGCAACATACACACGTTGCCACAATTTATTTGGCTTATATTTATAATTCTTATCGAAGAATAAGGTATATAAGAGTCAGTTGCCATAAATGAGTTTTTCTCCCGGTGTGTAAAAAGGTCGAACATTACGCATTTGCAGCAACTGGGACTTCGCCGTGTGATAGCGCTCCTAACGGCTAACGTAGTAAGCTGATTTGTGGTGATTTCGCGGCAAAATGTACTTGGTACAGTGTTGCCGCTTCAATTCTCTACAACTTACTACGGATGGTTCATCCAGCCGTAGTAGTTTTGTATACCTTGCTTGGTACCAATCGAATTATTTAAACGTTACAAATGATTTTCCGTTGTAATATACAAAAGAAATTAAAAGAACAAGGAACGGTAATATCATACATTTTAGTATTTAAAACTTATAAATTATTCAAAAAGTTCAGAATGTTTTGCACGTAATCTGGAAATTAATTCGTATTTTTTATTTTAAGACCAGTAAATAAAACTTGTAATATAGACCACTGTAATTTCTTTTCTTTTAATCGTAATTTATACAAGTATATACGCTATTTAACATAAGTAGCTGATGTCATATTTTTTTGAAAACATTATTGTTTTATAAGTAATTTATTCTAAACAGTAAGTTATTTTCTATAATAATGGTAGTAAACTTTTAATTAAAGCCAGAATTCTTGGCCTGCACGATGTTATAATATTTATGTATAACTAAAATTAATTTGGTGTAATAACGTACTGGAATATGTACTAAATTACAAAGAGCATTGTCAAATTTCTTTTTGCAATAGTTTACCATTGTAAATTTAAGGAAACCACTCAAGGTAGTTTATATAATGTGTCCTCTAGTGAAACTATCGCTTCCCAAAATAAATTACAGTTAACAGTATTATAGGCGGATAAAGTCATTAAGCTAAAATATTACATAGTTTATAATTTAATTGTATAAAATGTAATAAATTGAGACCCAACCTATAAAACGAAAGACATCGTGCATAAAACTCATAAACATATAATCAATCAGGAAGTGGCCAAATTTAATCGATTAGTTTTATTCCTATACACTTATATGCTTAAATGTTTTCTAAATACAAATTCAGATAGGCCTACAACATATTGTAACTGTTTAAAAAAATACGAATTTTAAAAATAGCTCTCTTACAAAAATTGGCTTTGAGTTTCACTAGTAGGTTAAACTTAAAAACTATTATTCTTAATTTATTCATATTAGTTTATTCAACCAATCAGTTTATAACACGTGACATTAAAAAAAAAATCATATATATGGTCTTCGGGTCAGAATTTTGAAGGCGTACATTTTATTTTGTAAATATTATATGTTTCGTTGCTAATGTTTTTTTTTATAGGTTATACAATATTGTATGACTTTTATTTGAGACTAATGTTTTCTAAATTCAAGCTTTAACCAGCTAATTCCTCTAATAATAAAGTAAAAGATGAATGAATAAAGCACCTACACATCTGTATTTAAAAAACCCAATTATTAATCTTTTAAATTTTTTTTAAAGTTTACATTATCTCTAGGCTGTACAGAGTGTTTATAAAGTCCTGTTACCTCCCTTATTTTTTGTTACAAAAATAAGTTAATAAAACTTTGTATATATCTTGAGTTTCATAACTTTTTTACTTAGTATCTGACAATTTGTAATTTTCTAGTAAGTCAGTTGTACGTTGATGTTAAATGTAACACATTTTAAAAATAGAAACTGTAAGTAAATATAGTAAGGTGCCACTAATTCGTCTGAGTTTATGTCTTGGAAAAACTGTTTCATGTAACATTTATCATGTACTGATATAATAGCTGTACCTGCGTCATTTTTTTCCTAATATTTATTGTGATAGCACTCAGTTTTGCCTTTTTACAAATAAATCACGCAAATGAAGAAAATTTAGCAATTTTTCGGACAAAAACCTGCGTTTGTGTTATAATAAAAATATAATTTTCCAGAACTTTGATTGTCCATTATTTTGAAACGAAGTAAGACACTAAGTTCTAGTTTGCGCCATTATGTTTCTCGTTTAATAAACTTTTCAGCTGTGTATTACATGCCCTACATTTGCATTTAAAATTGTTAACCCCCTACCCTCTCAAGCCAAAAAAATCATAGAGGTTCAGATATGTCAAAAAAATGTTTCCTGTTATGCAACACAACATATACCGGGTGTCTCGGAAGTCCAAGTACGGCAAAATATTTTGCAAACAAGCCATGTTATTCTCCAGAACATAATAAAATTATATGAATGCAAATAAATTTATTCACTGTATTGAAATTGCATTCTTCACTGTATTGAAATTTGTGTTAAAAAATGTTGTCCGCCATCTTGAATGTACCTTTTTTTCAAAAACGAAGGGGGTCTTTTGGTACATAATTTTAGTGTCAAATTTCACGAGAAAAATATTGATGAAACCCGTTTTTAAATATCACTTTTCGTTTTCAAGTTGCAACCCGTCAAACTTGGGAAATCAGTGAAAATGGCCCATCTGGGTTGACAGTTTTATCTTCCTTCACTGCTCCTAAAATTTCGTTTGCTGATTAATTTCCGTTAATTTGAGTTTAGTTTGAATACATCAGTGCAAATCTTAAATAGTCTTTGCTATTCAACGCTTGTATTATGATACATTGTCAAATTGTTGTGTCAAAATGTCCAGAGAAAACATTTTGAGCATTTAATTTAACATTAAATAATTATTTCAATTTTGTTTTGTATTAGTAAAGTCAATTGATTAAAATGTCTTGTGTTTAATTATTATTTATAACTTGTTTTTCATTACTTGTGGTTAAGATCTTATATTAGTGTTTCTTGTGCCATCTTCACTGTTTTCCCAAGTTAGGCCTACAAAGTTTTATTAACTTATTTTCAGTAACAAAAATAATAAAGGGCAAAGGGGTTAAACTCCGTATACATTAGACATAAGTAATAATAACTACCATTATTGATTAATATTTTAAAAAACGCAAACATGTGGTAACATCATATTATTTATTTACATTTGGATCAAATTTGATTTAATGTTTGATTTAAATACACAGTTAATAGCCTACCTGTTTCCTTTTATGTAACATTTAATAAAACCAATTAAAATACACTCTTTACAACTTTTTATACAAAACTTTCTATCTTGTCAGTTTCTCAATATGATTTAAAAAAAAGACTATTTTAAAGATTCTTAAAAAGTTTAAGTAGCCTATATTCTTATTCTTTTATGTTTAAGTAGAATAATCTTCTAGTAGCAAAACTTCAAACATAATCAACATAATGTTTATGTTCTAAAAGAATTGATTGTTTTTCACTAGCTTGGTAACGAGGGATTAAGGGGGCCCTACCCTGTCCGCCATATTGATCTGATTCCCATAAGAGCAATGCTACAGAATAAGTCATTTTTCCCCGTTAATTCGTGGAATAAATTTAAAATGTTGGTTTCATTTTGAAGTACTGTCATAAGCGGATGTTGATTGCTGAATACATTTTCAAAACCCGTTTTATTGTTTTCATAAACGTATTTTATAAATAGTAAAAAAATAGTAAACTTTATTAATTTTTTACTCAGTTGCAAAAAGAGATATTGCATAAAGCTTTAGCAATCAACACCCACAATCTATTTTCCTTTCAGAAAAAAAATACAGCTTTCGTTTTTTGACAAAAACATCACAAAAATATGCTTTCGTACCACAATATTGGAATTTTTTGCATGCTTTACTAAGATATTTTATGTATATACAGGATGTTCCGTAATGACTCTGAAATATTCTAGGGTATGATTCAGCACATAAGTATGAGAGAAAGTTACAGTTTGATAGTTACATGAGGTGGCATTTAATTTGGTGCAGGCAGTGACACGCAATATGAACCAAACTTATGTTGAGTAAACGTATCGCGACGGATGCTCTTTTAAAGTGTCTGTAAAATCCAGCATTTACTCTGTATAGATTTCAGTAAACTTTTTTAAGTTCGATTTGCAATTAAATGTTTTATTCTTGTAACCAATTTCTTGAATACATTAAACTTTAAGAGTATGAGTTTATAATACATTTTCGACTTATTTTTTCTTGTAGAACCTGAATCTGTATAGCCCGCTACGCTTTACTGAATCACCCTGTATACATTTTTTACCTTGACAACCATAATTACATAAACATATTGTTTGCCTTTCTTCAAAAAAAGTTAAAACAAATTGAATTTAAATAAAAATTGTCTTTACTATTTCAGGAAACGTTCCCTCATTGTAAAGTTTAGTTTAATAAATTATTGTTTTCACAGCATTTGACCGGTTTCCTTTAACGTATGTCCATAAAATTATATAACAATGTTTCTTTCTCTTCTATCCTACGCAAGTCTTATTCCGCACTTTTACAATTAATGCCATACATGAAGCTTTTAGACTAGGCATAATTATGCCAAATTAAGTTGGTGTTTTATAAGACGAAATTAAGAGATTTGTAAATTAATTTGTGACTTTATACTATGGTTACTTTTCAATGGAAGTTAAATTTAAATAAATGTAACATATCCAAGTCTTCGCAACTTTCTGGCAGGCTTAAAATTAACTTGATTTGGAACAATTATTGTTTGATTTTGTGTGCCATGGCGATCATAGTTTCATTCCGACATTTAAAAAAAAAGTAATTTCTAGTGAACTTTAAGTATTATTAGTTGTTCAATTATTGTTCATATGTTCACCAAAATGCTAACGTACTATATGTTTTTTAGACATAATGTATATTTTAGTAGAATATGGGGTTTTTCTGAAGTCTTACCTTGCCTGCAGGCATCCCACATAAAATTAATATATTATCATATTTTTACACATCTGATATTGTTTATTAGTAGTTTCAGTATTGTATTAGATTTACTTCAACTAAGGCCACACAGTTTATTGTCAATAACATAAGTTCTTAGTGAGTAACAAAACTTGAAATGATGGTTGGCCAAAATTTAGAATAATACCTTTTTTTTATCATGGCTGGGTTGCCTCCTAAAAACCCTTGAACTTAACTAACTTAAATCTCTAATAACAGTATTTTTTTGAGTTTTTAAACATGTATAAGTTGGTCACACTTCTTATTTTGATAAAAATATTTCAACAAGTAGATTACTCAAGTAGTTAGTTATTCTAAAGTTTTCCTGATGGGCTTTTCTTAGTGGCTTATAATTAGTAACTTTCACAAAACAAAATTCAATCAAAAACATTATTTGATGGCATTGAAAAATATGAATACTAATAAAAATATTTCAAAACAGAAGTCGGTATGAATAAAATATTGTTCTCTACATTATTAAACATAGTTTATTAAAAATAAATAAAAGTACAAAAAAAGGCAATAAAAATAATAATACTTTAAGAATAATATCAAATTATTAATTAAGACATCATTCAAATGCCATACATAGTAAATAATAATGACTGGTTTTGAAGGGAGGTGTGCTATAAAAGAAGAGTTGACTGAGTAGCATTTCTACGGGTAACGTTCGAACTAAAGTACAGTATATTCAAATCCGGCTATTGACAATGGTGTTTCCGGTAAGATATTACCTTCCCTAATCCCATGAAATCATAGTAAGAACATTAAGTAAAATTAAATGTTATTAAACAAATATCAGACAACAGAGCGTCACTAGTAAAGTTCTACGAATTCTTTTATGTATATTGTTTATTACCCACAATATAAAGGGTCGCCCCAGGGCTGTTACCTTTTCCAGTTCAGTAAACCTTGGTTTAGAGGAGTTGGAGGCTTGCAGTATGTTTTTCGTTTTTTCAGAAGAACCTTCGAACACGTTTATAAATTCGGGGACAAGTATAGAGGGAAAGGTCGCTCGGCTCAAAACAATGCTATTGTTGTAAAACCGACCGCCCGGCCACCCTCATGCCTGCGGTCATTGTCACCACCTCCCTTAAATTCTTAGAAATAGTTCGGTCCAAAACAAATATTATAATTTGAACCACTAATCGAATAAAAACAAGTGACGGCTCAATCTTCTAGCAAGATTTAGACCAATAAGAGAAAACTTGTATCACAATCCTACGTATCACAACAATTTATTAAAACCTATGTAGTGATAAACATGGTTTTGATAATAAGCATAACTTTGCTAAATAGTGTACATGAATAGATAGTTTTATAATTATTGGAGATTAGGATATTTCTCTTAATGGTTAAGACCACTTGCAGATGGTCATGTTACTAATCAAAAATGACAGGTAATCTTTTATGAGCCCAAAGTCCACTAACATTTTCTGACTGATGGAAGTGATATTTTTACTTTTTTTGAAAATATCTGATATAGTAATATTATACAGGGTGATACAATATGACCACCATTGGGATCTCGAACTATCAGTTTCTCGAAAAACTTTAAATTGGGAACCTTCCCTGGATCTATACGTACATTAAAATTACGGTGTTACCGTATTTTTAAAATTTTGTAAATACAAAAAAACAATATTTATTTAATTTTGTTTGTATAACATATTATTTTATGACCCTTTTGTTCGTTGGTATTTTTATCTAAACAGGTTTGTTTACAGACAAATCAGAGTGCTTCTTCATGTAGTTCATGCTCTTACAAAGTTTTAAAGGTTTTATGTCGACATTAAAATAAAATTCTTGATGATTTTTATTTACATTTATAATCCTTAAATGAAATCAAGAAATTACAATAGCAAACTATAACTACTTTTTAACCTATCTACCATAACCAAGAGTTATACGGATTCAAAGCCCATGATATTAAATGTTAACTCTCTATATAGGTACATCTTTAACTCTCCTTTTTCCTTTCTTATATAATCGTATCATACAGGGTGTTTTGGAACTCTGTATTCCCGATCCCGCTTTATTAGGGGAGTCCGATGAACATAATGTGCCATGTAAACATATGTCTGAAAGGTTCTTTGTCTGTCTTTTTTCCGGAACTATTTATAAATCGAATCTCATTTGAGATATTCGCTCCAAACTTGGTAAAAAGATTGATGTACGTGGGCATTTTGTAATTGTCTACCAAGTAGAAAAGAAAATCACAATGTTTAATTTGGTATACAAGAATAAAACATTTAATTGCAAATCGGCCTTTGATAATGTTTTCAAATCTATACAGAGTACATGATTTCACCATTGGCATCTTTTAAACTATAAATCTGACAGCAAACATTAATTTGTTAACCTTCCCTTGATTTTAGCCTCCTTTTTTAAAACTTTCACATTTATTATGGAACCTCCTATATTTTATTGTAATATTTTTTGCTTGGTGTTATTTTTGATACTTCTAACCGTTTAAAAGTTGGACTGGTATCAAGTTTTAAAAACACCCCAACTCAACGTAATTTTATTTCAAATTTAACATTGTAGCCAGCGGATTAGTAAAGTTATAAGTAAATAAATTAAGTGAAAAAAAGTAATTTATAATTTTATTTCGTATGAAAACGTTTTAAACCAATGAAACGTTTTTTACAAGTCGCTTTCTATATCAAGTGTCATAAAGTTGAGATCCTAAAGTAGAAAATAAAGTTGTTTCACAATGCTAACCTCGTACATTGTGCGCATATAAAATTTAATAAGTATTACACATGTTTTATTAAACTGCAGTATGACATTCAAGTTTTGGTGGTTTATTGTAATAAATACAATTATTTTCAATAATGTGACACATTTTGTTCAATTTCGTATTTAGTTTTCAGAAATGTTTCAGAGAATCCAATTAAAAGTATGCTAACATTAGTACACTACAACGGTTTATTACCTACGAATTAGTTTTATTGTAACCCTGTCGTCTTCTTACATCTTTAGACTATTTGTTTACAGTCTACTTATTGCGTTGTGTAGTGTCAATACTAAAACTAAAGAAGAGCGCATCATAAAAATGTTACAGGTTTGCTAAGACATTGAAATTATTGTAGCAAAGAATACTTATGAGAAGCGGTGGGAATGGAGCAGGAGTTACCACGGTGACGTCATCACAGTGGCAGCACGGGAACGCTTTCCTTGGCGGACTGGTCTAGCCCTTGTATTCTATAGCCCTGGTCACAATCAGGGTTTTCATACCCAAAAACATATACAACAATATCCTACATGGTATTTTTAAAATTTTGATTCCAAAATCGTGACCCCGAAGGGCTACGACCCTTTCCCTAACAAAATCGGGTTTCGCGTATCCAAAAACACGTTAAACGATACCACACAAGGTATTTTCAAAATGTTTTTCAAATTTGTTAACCTTTCGCTCTACGACTATTTCTTTATCAAAATCTGATTTCTGCTACCAAAATACCCACTAAACCATACCCCCATACGATATTTTCAAAATGATATCATAAAATAGTAACTTCGAAGCGCTACGACCCTTTAACTGTCAAAATCTGATTTCTCGTACCCTAAAACATATAAAAAGATATCTCACACTTTATTTTCAAAATTTTGACTCAAAAATCGGAACCCATAAGCGCTACGACCTTTTCCCTGTCACAATCAGGGTTTTCATACCCAAAAACATATACAACAATATCCTACATGGTATTTTCAAAATTTTGATTCCAAAATCGTGACCCCGAAGGGCTACGACCCTTTCGCTAACAAAATCGGGTTTCGCGTACCCAAAAACATGTTAAACGATACCACACAAGGTATTTTCAAAATATTTTCTCAAATTTGTTACCCTTTCGCTCTACGACTATTTCTTTATCAAAATCTGATTTCTGCTACCAAAATACCCACTAAACCATACCCCACACGATATTTTCAAAATGATATCATAAAATACTAACCCCGAAGCGCTACGACGCTTTAATTGTCAAAATCTGATTTCTCGTACCCAAAAACATATAAAACGACATCTCATATCACACTTTATTTTCAAAAATTCGACTCCAAATTTCTGACCCTGTAACTGTCAAAATTGGATTTCCCATACCAGAAATCTTATAAAACGATACGCCACATGGTATCCTCTTTCTGTACTCCGTTGTTAGCAATGTTTTCGATACCTCTGTGCGCGTATTTATTTTTAATTTTGATGCACATAACGCCCGCGAATCATACAAATGCACTCTCATTACACTTTCAAAACGTTACATTAAGTAACTGTTCAATCCATGGAAAGAGTGTAAAAAATTCTTTCAAAATCGCATAGTCACAGGTAACACAATACTATATTGTAGTAATTTCAGGGCTGGGTATATACCATGACGTATATTTATGTTTTAATCAATACACTAAGTAAATACAAACAGTTTAAGAGCTTTTTCATTGAAATCGTATAGTCAGAAGTTGTAATTTAGGTACTGGGATTGTATATTACTTTGACCAACTTGAGTAAGATTTCTAAAGATATATATAGTAGAGCCGTATATAAATAATATACTTTTCTAAGGTGTCTTAAGTTGGTTTTGTCCAACTTAAGACGCCGTGATCAACTAGAGGTTTCTGAGCCACATGAGTTGTAATATTTTCCGCGCCAGATCAACAACGATCTCAAAAACAGAACTATAACTTTATATTTAATTTATATAGGGTATAAATATATACTCTAAATATATTTTTATAAAGTTTTAACTTTTAATAGTAAAACATGGCATGTAATACATACGTAGTAAAAATACATTTAATAATAATTGTTATTTGAATATATTCAAGGTATAAGT
>JAGFPH010000545.1:150413-203782 GCA_018207615.1 Philaenus spumarius
ATTCATTTGAAAAGAAAGCTATACAAAATTATAAAATACATAAAGTACCGTCAACCGGGGTGAAGATGAACGATTATTTTTGTTTTTTTTTATAAACTTTCTTATTTTGTAAGGTATCAATGTCAATTATTTTTTATCTGTAAAAAGGGTTAAAATAATATAGTTACAGAAGTAAAAATAAATAAATATTAAAAAATGGTAAAATAAAAAAATAATTATTGCCTGTTCATTTTCACCCCGGATTTGGGGTCAAGATGAACACCCTATACATTTAGCATTACAGTGCATGGATTTTAGCTCCTATGTTCATATTCACCACATATCTGAAAAGAGCACAAAAAATTGAACAGTTTGAGTTATGTTCAAGTTAAAATGAAATTTTTTTTGTTCTCAATTTTTAGTTTTTCTGTTTTAAAAATTATCGTACTCACTTTCTGCACTTGTTTTTTTTTTATTTACCTTAGAATAGTAACAGAACTGAATGTATTGATAAATTCTGTGTTTTCTCTAGTTTAAGAATATGGCTTTACTTTTTTTTTCAAGAAGTAATAGTTTGTTTATAATTAAATGTGTAACGGGTGGCATTTTCGGCAAATTTGAATGAATAATGTAAAATGGAATGAGGTATTCACCACATATAATTGCAGAAAATCTCTTCACACATAGGTAATATGAAGTTCTTATAAGACAGTAGCACTATTAGTATTTGTAAAATCTTAAAAAATATAACTATTTACACTTATATACAGTTGGAAGTGGTTTATCCACTATCCCACACGAAACTTTCAAAAGAAACAGGGAATAAAAGACATTTCCTTCTGTCCACAGTTGGTTGTGGTAGTTTTCTTTTTATGTCACATTTTAATGTCAAAGCAACATCATCTTTGACTGGCCATGAAAACTTATTTCCTTCTTCTCTTTTGAGAAATTTTACGACATATTCTTTACACGGCTCGATGAATTCAATCACCTGTCCAACAACAAAGTGTTTAATCTTTGTGATGCTTTTATATTTGACTTTTAACTCACTTCTTATTGCAACCATCTGATACTATAATATTATCAGTGTCCAAATCAATATCTTCATCTAAAGGAGTTTCTTTTAAATTCTTGATGAATTCTTCCTCGTCAGTTGAATCAATACACATATATGTAGGGGAGTCAGGGTCATCAGGATCGTCTTCAGAGTCACTTGGTTCTTGTTTAATGCAACGAGTTTTCTTTTTTTTACTATTTTGGGCCCTGGACTTTCCTTCTTTAGGTTTGCTAATGACCTTTTGAGCTTGTTCTTGAGTTTTATTTTTGTGTAGGCCTACATTTCTACTACACGAAGGGCTTGGTTCATCAGTCACATCTGCACTTGAAATACTTTTACCAGGAGGCACTTCGATTTTCTTCCTTCTCTTCCTTTCAGATGGCTTTGGTGTTCTCAATTGCTTTAAATACTCTACAACAGATTCACTCAAAACTGCAGAGCTGCTTTTCTTTTCTTCATCGGGGGTACCAGGAACTACTGGTTTTGCATAATCTGCAAGATTCTTCAGTACTTTTGTCCTGTCGAAAGGAACTATTCCTGTGGTACAAAATGCTGAGATTAAATTGTTCTTAACTTTGTCATTTTCAAGTAGTGTGTTCCATAATTTAACCATAATTTTATCCTTAATTTAAGAAAAATAGTGGATATACAGTGAAAACAGTCTCGTTCATCTTCACCCCAAAAAAAACCCGATTTTGACATAGCAGTAGGTAAAAAACCTTTAAAAATTAAAATGGTAAGTTGGGGTTAAAAAAGGCACAGGCTCTGCTTAACTATATAATAAAGCAACAGAAAAAGAAAAAAATACCCCTGTTGGTACACATTCCAACTGTGCAGACATAGATTAATGTTGATGTCGGTTTTCTCGTAAAAAAAAGAATCACTTATTTGTATTTTTTTTATATATTACTAGTAGGTTATTTTATGTAAAGTATATTTTTCTGTATAGAATAAATACCCCAGATTCTCCTGGAATAATTAGTTTTTTAATATTATAAGTAGTTCTCAAACTATAGTTGTTATTAAGTTTTCCCATTGATTTGTTCATCTTCACCCCGTAGTTCATCTTCACCCCGGTTGACGGTAATTATAATTGACGGCCCAACGTGAGGCTTTTTACTGAATAAGGAAAATATAATTATAATATATACAAATGTAAAAGAAAAGTTAAAATGGTGAGTACAATTTGTTTATCTGTGTTCGTGTAGGTGTATGTGTGAAAGTGTAACATAGAAATCGTAAAGTTCAAGTTATGTACAGTTCAGAATTAAATATATTTATCGTTTATAGTTTTTCACAATCACTGAATAATGGGTAATAAGGTGATCAGCCTTTTACTGTAACAAGTTCGAATGTTTCTGGGAGTAGGTTAGGTCGTAATACGTGAAAAGATATAATTATTAATGGAATAATCTCACCATAGTTCAGACGTCTTCTTTTATATAAAATCGAGTAGTTAAGATAAAAAAATTGGTACTGTATTGGATTGTAGTTGTTAAAATTGATGTAGCACAAGTTCTGGATATAATCATCTTGGATTTTGATCTTGAATTCTTCTCAAATCGCCAGCTAAGAGAAACACAACTGGCCTCTTCGGAATCTAACTCAACAATGCCCAACAATCAGTCCTTAGAGGTTCTCACAAGGTCTTCAGGAAATCGTTTGTAATGCCTTCTTCATTTTGATGTCTCCTTGGGATGGGGATTTGTGAATGTACATAGGTGGAGTGAGCTATTTAAGTGTTATTTATGGTGTATGTTTTGATTTTAAGAACTTTAATGTGTTTTGGAGAAGTGAAAATATTATAACACAATATAAAGATGTGATAAAATGAAATTAGTTTAATAAATTAAATAAAACACTCAAATAACTCCTTATTTACAATAAATATTTACTTTCTAAACTTTATACTAAACGGTTGTACTATTACGGATTGAATTTCATTGTAAAATCGTACGGCCAATCACAGCGCCGTATGTAGTTAGTGGGATGAGCCTTGTGTATCCGTCCTTCTCGGTATAATGGAAAAACTCGGTCATAGCTTGGGTTTTAAATTGCTGTTGACTTAACGGGTTTATTTTATATTGTCGACGAAGACTTTTCAGATGTAGAAATGTTGGTTCCTTCCATAGGCCTAATCTAATTTTCTATTTAAATGGTAGTTTGCTCACAATTTAATTTATTCTGTCGTCTTCCGTTTGTTTATGAATCATCTCGGCATGTTGGATTCTCAATTTCAAGTACAGATTTTCGTCGAATGGTTTTATATTTGGTCGATATTTCAATTTACGTGGATAGATAGATTAATTTTGAAGCTTTTTGATATATTAATTATAGGTCGAAAATGTCGGGAAGTATTTTTAAATAGCTGTAGTAGTGTCGAAAGTAGTGGTTGATTCTTTTCTAGAAGTTTTCATTAGCGTTGTGAATATTTTCCGCTAGGCGCCGCGCATGTCGTCATTTGTAGAATGAATCACATTCTTTAGGTCTTCTCTCTCTCTCTTTCTAGCTTCATAAGTATTTACATTACATTTCTATTATTTATAATTGGTTGAATATTTTGAACTGTTACAAGCTTCATACATTTTTCACGAGGTTTTGTTACACATGAAATGTATACTGTTCACATTTTAACTTAATTTAATTCATCAGCAGATAAATTACTTATAGTAATATCCTGATCTTATTTCACTTGATAATTCTATATTGTTTTTATACGCGATGGTCCTGGTAGTAATAATAGGCCTCAAAGTTGGATTCCAATTTTTTTAAAGTATTTGGAAAAAGCCTAAAATTAAACTGGTATTAAATTAAAATATTGGAGTTTATAAATAATGTAATTTAAAATTGTTGTTCATATGAGCTATAAAGTAAAAAAGAATGCCTGAAATGTTAATTAAGTACAATAATTATTGTTTATTACAATAAAGAAACTTTAATTCACAAATTGTTAACAAGTTATTAAATAAAATTGAATTTATGTTCTGAATTCAGACTAGACAAAAATATAGAACATAGAAGGCGTACAAAGAGTTTCTTAAAACTTATGGGCAATTAATGATTAACTTTGATGATAATGAGCCATTAGTTACAAAGAAAATATGATTAATTTGTTTCGATGATTATCCACAAATAGTTGTAAGAGATGTTCACTTAAGAACTCGGGACTTCACAAATAGTTTTAAGGTATGACTGGATAACATATTACCACTTTGGATAAATTTGGAGCTAAGTTTATAGGTATTTATTATTGAATGTATTAATCAATTCAATGTTCTAATAATTTTGTGTTTCATGATATTGGTTTATTAGCAGTTCTGGAGAAAGATATTTGCCATTTACTTGGAGATTGTATATTGGAATTTAAAGCAGGAGTGCAGAAAATGTTTTAGCACACAAAATTTCCCCAAAATTTATCACTATTCTTTACAGATGCGCCAGACATTAACACAGTTTGTTCATATATTTCAACATACTTATTGACATTATGTTTTAATAATTATTATTACCTATTCATTATAAATTCCAATTTAAAGCTTCAAATAATTGCATTATTTTTACTTAATTAACTACGGTAAAATTAAATATCTAAGGTGAAATATAGTCAGATGGTCCTAAAAGGTATAAACAAAAAAATACAACTTGATTATTGCTATTTTATTATGTTTCACTACTGAAAATATTACGAAACACTTTAAATATAATACTTAATAACCCTCCGATGGTTCACTACATTGCTTCTTAAACATCACAGTAATAAACAATTGCGATGGAAAAAATCATTAGGCTATATAAATTTAAACATCACAGTAATAAAAAACCACCTAGACCACTTCCTACTTATAAACTGACGGGGTCGAAAACTCGAAACGAAAGATATGAGATATAGCAGACAACAGTATACCCCATTCCTCCTCCCACATCTACGCAATAAAAAAGGAAACAAATGAGTCATCACATTTTACGCATTTTACTGATAAAGACTAATTTCGAATTTCGGTAAAAAAAAATGAAAAACATCAGTAATACCTATGCATTAAGTATCATTGTATAATTTGGTTTAATATGATTTAATTCTTATCGCTTGAATAATATCATTTGTGTGAAACTAATCAAAACTTGCATACCGGTATCATAATAATTATTTAATACCTAACGAAAGTATTTGAACGCCAGTCAAGAATCAGGAAATTGCTATTCATCAACCGGCACAAAAATATCGTATCGGCGGCTCGGCCGTACAACATTTTGTGCAATGAAGATTAATATCGTATCGGCTGCTCGACCATACGATATTTTGTGCGGTGACAATTAAATAGGAACCCTGTCCGACTTACAGCAGATAGCAGACAACACACTTTGTGTGTGTGTATGTATATATATTGTTCTTATTGTAGGCCGACTTTTGTTCCCATTCATTTCTTATCTATTTTCCCCCAAAATAATTGTATTTTCCTTATTTTTTGTGGATTTTTCCCCGGCCAAAATTTCCCCAGCTCAGTCCCAATTTCCCCCGAACCTCGTTCGGGCGTTTGGACATATTTTGCAGGCCTGATTTAAAGTAGCTAGTATTTTTGTTTGACGTCTAATGATGTATTTCATCTTGATGGAGTGATGTTTTATTCTTTAAGTTAAATTTAGGACCAAGTTTTACAATCTTCCTGTTGCATTGCAATAAAAATGTTCAAAATAGTGGTTCTTTTTCTTCACAGGGGTTGTGTAGATTTCTTAATTAATAAATTATTGTTTAGTGTGTTCATTCTATTTCATATAAAACTAATGTTTTTTGACTGGCTTGTAGTGGCAGAGACAAAAACTTGCCCAGCATTCTTTCCATTTGAAATCTATGTGTATTAGGGAGGCGGTTATTGTAAAAAATAACTGGTTTTAGTTTATTTCACATTCGGTTTAACCTGGCTGTTATAACCGCTCACATTAACCGGATTTTTTAGAGAAAAAAGCAACATTTATGCAAACATTTTTATTCCTACAAGAAATAAATATCATATTTTTTACTACACAACTTAAAACTAAAAATATAATTTCAAACAAGAACAAAATTCAAAGTATAGACAACAAGTTGTATGTATATTTTTACAAGAAATATAATAAATTAATGTTTACAGAGAGAGAGTTAATTTTTCAGTATATGGTAGCAGAACCAGACAAAGGCTGTAAATAAACTAATGCGAAAAAGATACAGTAGGTCTACAATACCATAACAAGAGCAAGATTGGAATCTGTTCTTTTCAACCGTAGAACGCATAGATCAAAAAAGAAAAGAAAATACGATATGGCACTGTTAACTTTGTAGAACTTAGAACATAAATATGGACTTAAAAAAGGCAAATAGATAGTCCGGTTATAGTTAAAAAAACTTGTTATAACTGGGACAACAAAATAACCGAACAACCGGTTAATCAAAACATTACAAAACCGGTTATCAGTTATAACCGGTAGGTTTTTTCCATCCCTATATGTATTACAAAATTATATAAAGAAGTGTGATATGATTAAATAAAGCTGTTTCAAGCGATACCCCCCATCATTCAATACCTTTAGTCCCTTCAAAATATATTACAATATTTTTGAGTTTTGATTATTGGAACATCTATGTCAGAACATCTCTCTTATAACATCAGTTCTCTCATCTATGTCAGAACATCAGTTCCTGAGAAATTATTTTACTGTTACTGACTGACAAATAGGTGTTCCATTTTAAGGAACAGATCCCTAAAAATAATGGGAAATTTTGCTTTGTTTTTTTTTTTATGATAGAAAGTTGTTAAAACAATCCTTTAAAATTCTAATTGTTTGAATTTCAGATGATGCAAAAATGTTTCGAAGATTGTAAGATAGCTGCTGAAACTTTGAATAATTGCAAAGCCGAGGATGCTGGCAACAGTAAGTGCAATTATTTTCTAAATTTATAGCCAGTACTTATTAAAATTCTTTTGAAAATTAATTATATTGTACCTAACGTACTAAATTGTTTGTACAATTTTGGTAGTTGCAAACCACAAAAATTATTTCCATTTATATTAATTTCAAGATCTTTAATTCTAAAGCATGTCTAATACACATGACATTGAAATTACTACTCTTTGGATGATCCGCCACTAATAAGAGGCATTTTTCTAAAGGCTGTTCATTTTTGTAATCCATGAGTTGTACAAATATTAAATCTACAATGAAATGTAAATTTTTCAAAATTTATTTTGTATCCCCTTCTTATAAAAATCCAGTGATATTTTTGTTTTGATATTGATCAGTTGTCAACGGTAGATTTTGTTGAAATTCAATGTGGTTAATATATTTGTTTAAATTTTATAGTAGAGAAATTTACTACAGAAACAGAAAAAAAAAAGAATGAAGCTACCGTGTAAATCCCATTTTAGGGAATCTTATATAAAGTACAGTACACAAATTAGCTAATCTCTGTGTAGTATTTTATCAAATTGAAATTACTCTTTAATAACACACAAAAAGTGAGAGAAAGCTGGAAAAATAATTGTTTAAATTAATTATTATCTAATAACTATAGAAAACGAGTTATGTCGAAATTTTTTAAACCATAATTTTTTTATAATCTGTCCCCCCTATTTCAACTAAGGGGGGGGGGAGATAAAATACAAAATTGAAAATCTGTGCACAAAAAAAAATATAAATAAAATAATTATGGTGAACCTCTGCTTACTCCGCACGCCAACCCCGTTGGGACCTTCTATACACATAATCAAGTTATATTTTCTTTATAATAAAGTTGTAGAATTTTGAATTAATAACCCCAAAACTAAGATGGTAAATAATGTTAAATGTTCAAATCAAATTATTTCGAATTATCAACCTTCACATAAATTTCAAATTTACAATCTGGGTTTGAATGTATGATCGAATGGAACTAAATCTCTCCCTCGTACTCTCCATCCTCTCCCGTACTCTCCATCTTGTTCCATCAACTTTTCGTACTTCGTTCTATCACGCCTTCTAAAAAATTCTCATAAAAAGCCCACTTCTAAATAACATTCTTTACGCCACAGCACGCACATCTTTGTAAAAATGTTACGTTCCGTATACGCAGAACGATACGACACGGAATAGACAATTGCCGTCTCCCACGATAGGATTTATTTCGAACTTGTTAAAACGAAGCATCATTTATTATAACATCAATAATTCAATAATTACAAAGCAAACGTATAAAAAACGCATACTGTACGCATGAAACACAAACTTAGGGTCACGAGTCCACCGCAAGACCGGTTCCAGCCTGCCAACCCCCAACGTATCTGAAGCCCCCCCCCCCCCCCCCAACAAACACTCTGTGCATGACCAGTACTGGCGACGGCGGCGCAATACAAAATGAACGCAAGTTTATTTTTTTTGGTGAACCGCAAACTCAAACTAATTACACCACTCGATAGAAAATTTAACTTCAAATATTTTCCTTGCTTACTACATCGACTTAACACTGATACTTCTTGAAATATTTTGGTTTGAACATTGTCATAAAATTTTCAAAATTTTGAATTTATATAACTGTAAAACTATAAGAGATAAAAGGGTACTTGTAAGCGGTGTAAATGTTCTACATTTTTAACTCATTCGATTGAGGTATCAACCAACCTCGTACCTGTTTTAGTTTTTAAAATAAATCCAAAAAACTGAAAAATCATAAAATTGGAATTTGTATGGTCCCGAATGCTCAAAAAAATTTTTCAATGCTTTATGACATTATCTAGAGTTAAAAATATCATCAAAATCAGTCCATTAAGAGGGGCTGGGCGATTGGAAATAGGTTTTCGACAAAAATCTTTTAATATATGTAAATCTTGAAAATGTTTTCACTCCTTTATGCAGTGGAGGAGGGCTGGCTATTCATAGGACAAATCCCAGTAGTTCCCAAAACAAAATGTACAATTTTTCATGTTTCGCTCAATTGATCACACTTTTTTGCTGAAGTTCTATTTATTTGTTTTAGACATTGTACATGAGTTGATATTTGTGTTACTTTTTTTGTTTTAGCCCTGCAGAATTGGAGCCAACCCATAGGCCATATCGACCCTATTGAAAAATCTTACTCAAGTATGCCTTTTACAAGTTGTCCTAGTTGTGAATTTACAAGTTCAGACGCGAAGGAATTCAAAGAACATATCAATTCACACTCAACTGAAAAAACATACAATTGTAAAGTCTGCGGTTATACTTGCCCCGGTCCGTGGAAACTGAAGAGGCACATGCAAGTGCATTCCGATGATAAACTACATTGTTGTGACTTGTGCGACTACAGTTGTTCAGAAGCTTGGCGTCTCAAACGCCATGTAAAAGTACACACGGGGGATAGATCTCACAGCTGTCCAATCTGTGGCTATACTGGGCCTGACTCTTGGAAGTTGAAAAGACATATGCGAATACATACAGGAGAGAAGCCTTACCGCTGTACGAGTTGTGACTATTGCAGTGGCGATGCTTGGAAAGTTAAGAGACATATGCGCGTACATACCACTGCTAAAAAACCTTATTAGTTTCAGCATCTTGATACATTCCTGTTGGGTTTTATTAACATGCTAAAATTTATTTCTAAGAATAAAAACAGAACATAATTCTCACAAAAATATGTTTAATCGTTAATTATCTAACTCATATTTTGTATTTGTTTACCTTTTAGTATAACTTACATCACATCACATATTTAATTTAGTAACATGGGTGAATAGAGAATAATAACTTCACAAGACATAAAATGTATGATTCTATATTTATAGAGACAAATTAAATATTTAAAAAAATAGATTTAAATGGACTGTGTATATTATTATAGGATTGTATGGAGCGTGTTTCAAATTTAATAAATTTTTAAAGAAATTTGGGAGAAACTGAATATTTGTGTTGTTACCAACTCACAGTTGTTTTGTTTATATTTTAACATATTGCTTATTTATTGAATCTAATCACATTTTTAAACTAAGTTACTAAAATCTTGGAGCTCTGTGGTACACATTATAATTGGAAGAAATAATGCCCAAGAAGTAGGGTACTATTTGCCCAATGTTTAACTAGTAATGGAAATTTGAATCAGAATGAAAACTTATGTAAAATCCTACTCTTAAAAGAAATTATTTAGGCTGACTGGAAGTTACTTTTATATTATATAAATAAATTAATTCCCACTTAATTGTTCACAAAACTGTATAGTAGAAGTTACATGACGTTCAGCAATACAGCAATTATTCAGAAATTTTGTTCAAATATATTACAAACAAATTATAAATTTACCCTGTAGAACTCGAGAAAAAAGCCTCTTTAGGACAAATAAATGGTACTTCTTACATTTATGTTGAAGCTGGACGCAGACACTAAGCCATTTCTTACTAAAACAATTGCAGAAAAAGTTATCTCAAATTAATAACAAAACATCACAAATTAGTTATAATTTGACTAGACGCAGGCACTAAGCCATTTCCTACTAAAACAATGACAGAAAAAATTATCTCAAATTAATAACAATACAGCACAAATTAGTTATAATTTGACTTCGTTCTAATATGGTGAAAACTGCCCATGTATATTTTATGAAAACATGGATGGATCAAAAATATATGGCACCACAATATTGCCCTTTGTAATCACCCATCAGGAATGTTCTAAGATTTAGTTCCAGTTTATCTATAGCTTTAAAAATGTTCCACTCTCGGAAGCCTTAACATTCATATACTCAAATAAATGTTATAGTTCATAGACATAATATTTTATTTATTTATAGAAGTGGTAAATATAATCATGATCTATATATATGTTTTATTTTCTATTTTGTATAAACCTTTGTGTTTGTAATTAGTTTTAGAGTTTTGTAAATCAAAAATGTAAAAAAAAATTTTAATTGGTCATGGAATGTTGTTTCATAATTATTATTTGTTTTAGTACTGGAATACTACATAATATCTTATTTTGTAGATATAGGACAGATTAAGTTTTATTTTTATGCATTAAATTTGTTACAAAAATAGTTGATTTCAATTGTTAAAAATATGTTGTGAATAAATGGAAATATTATAAGTTGTTAATAATTATGCTTACTCTATGTAAACTGAATGTTATCCTAGTTTGGATTCAAATAGAAAGTGTTTTGTAAGTTATGCATGTTGAATAATAAGCACAATAGCATACATTTTGAAGTCGTATCGATCATTATTCTATCCTGATGTGTTCAATGCCACTTAAAAGGAATGTGCAACTCTAGTGGCTAGTTGTTGCAATTATTACTGCCTGAGTAAGGTTATGTTATTACTAGTTTTGTTTATTTTTGTCCTATCATGGCTGTTAAAGTGAAAAAAGAGAATAAAAGTACTAAAGTAATCAATGACAGCATAATCTGTATGATTTTTGACCGTTTTACTCGCGGCTAGTAAATTAAGACTAGTAGCTACGTGTGACACACTAGTCACAGCTACAGACTAGCCTTCAATAAAATTGTCTCGTGTGACAGGACTGAAATGAACTCATATATTTAAACATGGGCGACATCAGCAGTTTTTTATTGGGGGGACCATTCTGGGGGGTCCGGGAGTGTTGAAAATATTACTTCTCAAAGCATTGTTTTATGTATTTCTGAAGTGAAATTATGTTACAATAATTTGTCATAAATTGAAGTAAATTTATAATGCAGTTTGTTGGTTTACATCAGTGTCGCGTCCTTTCTCGTTGTTGTTTATAAGATTACATTATGTCATTTTGTCACCTTAACCCTTAACCTATTAAATAGTTTTAATTAAGAAATAGTAACAGTAACTCGTTCGAGCGACATAGACAACCAACATGTGTACCAAATTTGGACCAAATCGGACTTAAAATGCGGCCGCTAGAGTGCAAACACACATATATATATATATGATTTTTAATGACACCCCTAAACGTGTTCTGCGGACCATGATCGGTGCTCATTTGCTACTCTTGACCTTGGGTCTTACCATAAGAGCCACTGCAATAGCTCAGTTTTCCTACGGAAATTCGCTAATAATGAATAATAAAAAATATATAAAGAAAAGTAAAATCGTGTAGAGTGTTTTATAGTTTCTTTTATTTACAAAATTCTTTTTTTTTTTTACATCTCAGATATTGAGGGGGACGTAAACACAAACCTCAGATATTGTGGGGGGGGGGGCCCGGGGGATGTGCCTCCCCCCCGGTTATGACGCCCGTGTATTTAAACAACATTTTGAAAGTTGTATATGAATGAAAATTTCAAATATTCTTGAACTAAAATTCTTTGAGTTTAGTCATAATCTCACACAATAATTTTACAAATATATTAATTTCTGCTAATATGTTTTGTTTAACTTGGATAATGACAATTAATAGTAAAAATATAGGAGGTTTGTCTTCTTTTCCTTTCCCTTGTTACCTCAAGCATCAGGGAGTCAGTATGTAGGCCTACCTACTACAGACTACACTCGATTTATCGTGGTAATGTTTACGAAACCCTGTTTTATCAATTTTCACCATAAATATGCAAAGGGCAGTGCACTTTAGTTTTTGTACTACAAAGAGGGCGGTAACTTTCTGTCTCAGATAGTCATAGGGGATGAAACTTGGGTTGGTTATGACACCCCTGAAACTAAACGGCAATCGATGGAATGGAGGCACACTTTGTCCTCTCCAACACAAAAACCCAAGACAATCTCGAATCGAGTCTAGTGTTTTGGGATAGACAAGACATTTTACTGATTGATTTTTGCCGCGAGGTGAAACAATAAATAAAGATGTTTACTGTGACACGCTTAAGAAACTGCGCCGCGCAAATGCAGAACGCCGAGGAATGCTCTCAAAAGGTGTTATTTTCTTCCATGACAATGCTCAACCACACACTGCGAATGTGACAAAAAACTCCTAAAGGATGGGAGCTATGTAGATAAATTATTTTCCTGTATCTGTACATGATTTTGTTTTATTACCAAACGGAACTTACATTCTGGACATACCTCTTACATTAAATTAAAGTAGGTTGTGTTTTGCCACAAAATGTATTAGTCGTCCAGAAATATTCCTCCGACAAGAAAAGGATATTAAATTTTAATTATATGCTAATCTTAAATTTAACAGAAATTTTAAATTATATATTCACATTTTTACCAGCCCTTTAATTTTTTCCATTCTTAATCTAAGGATCGTTCCCTCTGGAGTAACAATGATATTCAGAGAGCTAAATTTTTTATTTAGTTTCTTGTATCACTTTTATACTTCTTTAATTTTATTGAAGGAAATTCTGATAAATATTTCAATTGAACAAATTATTTATTTCAATAAAACTGTTTACCTCACATATTTTTCTCTAAACAATTTCAACAGTTTAATATATACCTACTGTATGTTTCAAAATATTTTGTATTGAAAATAATTCTATAATTTTAAACAATAAACACAGAAACAATTTCATCCAAATATTTACTAAATTGTTCTTTTATAAAAATTGATTTTAAATTGACATATTAATAAACCTTTGGTGAGAGTTGTATAGAGTATTACTTTAATTTATTAATTTGATAAATTTTCTATTTAAATTGGAAAGTAACGTAATCATTTTGTACCTTGGAATTTGCAACTGTCTTACCTTTTACAATGTAAAAATCACTGTCCGATTGTATATCTATCAGTTCACTTTAATCTTATTTGTTTACTATTTTTTTAAACTGTTAATTTAAATTCTGTCTTCACTACACTTCTGTAAAAATTAGAAAAGTTCAAATTGTTAAAATTTTTTATTGAAAAATAACTAAATTTTAGTCGATATAATCCAAACTGTCGCACTCTTGAATGAAAATTACTTCTAAATAGAAGGCTCAGGCCAATTTATATTTGCTTTTACTTACTCGCTTTAAAAAATAGTAACTTACCCTCTTGAAGAACGTTGTTGACCAATAGGTTAGAAAAAAGTAACTACCCAAAACTCGAAATCTCATTGATCTCTCTCCTGAGAAATCAGTGCTACCAACTTTGTTCACTTTGGTAATATTTTAATTCTTCCTTGTTCATTTTCTTTACATTTGACTATTTAAATTACTCTTGTTTCCCTTTCCATTACTTTATTTTATTCTTGCATCCTTTTTAACTACACTTGCTTCACGTCCCAACCCCGCCTCAGATGGCTGCTTCGCTCGCAGTTGGAAAACTCTCTAAAGGCTCTTGCTAATCTTTGGCTCGTTTGTACCTGGGTGAAAGAGCATCGTTCAGTACTTTTAACATCTGGATTGTATCTATTCGAATATTTAGTGACTTTGAAGGAGGTATAAAAAGAAGCTGTACCTACTCGCTTTCTAAGTGACTTGAAAGGTGGTGTAAAAAGAAGTTCAGATTTTAAATTTTATGTGCATTTTTCAGACTTTATGCACGTTTTTGAAGAGATAAGACCTAGCGCATTCCATTCCTGATGTCAAATAACCCCTGTATGCAAATTTTCATCAAAATCGTTAAGAGCCGTTTTCGAGATCCGCGACAGATACAAAGATAGATACAAGAATTGCTCATTTAAAGTAATAGGATTAGACCTTTATTTGATAAATTAATTATTACATAGTATATTAAATGATCTCATTTTCTTAACACTGAGGTTAGCCAAACTTTAAGGCTTTCTCTCCATTTTTATAATATTTGAGTTATAAAAGAAAATCTGTTTACAATTGCAACCCCTAATTTGATAACAACATTGTAAAATAATATAGTTTAAATAAAATTTCTTTTGTAACACCCTTTCTGAAAAAAAATTTAATTTTGCCTATAAAAGCATGGAATACACAATTTAAAAGCTTGTGTTACTCTAAAAGAGTGTAATGAATTGGACTTTTAATTATTTTGGAAAAAAATACCAACAGTCTAAGAAAACACCATTAATTTTGGTCAAAAAAAAAAAGGCTTAGCAACTGTACAAAGTTTAGCAAATTCTTTAACATGTATAGACCAAGGACACCTCTGCCTGCCCTGATAAATCTTTTTCTTTACCTACTTTTTTAAGGAATCAATCGACAAAACTTCATGTGCTTCTTTTTTTCTATCAGATTCACTTCAGACAAAACAAAAACCATCACGAGAGGCACTTTCATAAAATGTTAGATTTGTATACTGCGTGCTTACGGCTGTAATTCAGCAGCATACTTTCATCATGGGCAGGGGCGGACCGTGGGTAAATGGCGCCCTGTGCAAAGCATGGTTCCGGTGCCCCAACACGTACCGCCGAGCAACCGGTGGGAGGGGGGTTAGAAAACAGAGGGTCCCGGGGTGTCTTGAGATTTTATAAGTACTGGGTGCTTTATAAACAAAGGTAAAAAGAAGAATCATGCCTTGGTGTACATTCAACTGTGAGGAAATAGTTTTTTAACTATAACATCAACAAAAGTATTAAAAGTTTTCTATTTTGCTCATAACACCTGTCAAGTTGTAAATAATACATCCACTGGAATAAAAGAGATGTCAAGGAAAATCTAAAAATTCATCTCAAATGAAAATAATTGTATACATTTTTTATTTTTACACACAACTTAATTGCATATAATTTGAGATTTCATTGCTTGACCTTAGTAATATATTTTTTAAACTCTGCTAGCTTTGTTTTCAGAAAAGTCTTTGATAATTTCATCTATTTTAATGTTTTGCAACACATCAAACTCGAATGATACTAGGGCCAGCCCAACCAGCCGCTCTTGGCTCATGGTAGATCTTAGATAAATTTGGATTAATTTAAACTTTGAAAAGCTTCTTTCTCCAGATGCGACAGTAACTGGTGAGTAAGACCAATTCTTAAGGCTATACAAAGATTGGGGAAATTTTGACATAAGGAAGATGTTAAATAATTTAAAATTTCCATGAGATCTTTAAGAGGATGCCCTTTTGTCTTGATCGATGTAAGAATAAGGAGTTCTTGGAATAACTGGTTTCCGTCTATATCAGAGTGACTTCCATCTGTTAATGCGATTTGAAGTTCAGCACACTTTTTCGTAAGGTCTTCTTTTCTCTCCTGTTGTTGGATTTCGTCATAGTCAAAAGCAATATTCATAAATCGAAAGAGATTTTGGTGATGTCGGAGTTGTTCAAACCTTTCCCTGTCAAGTACATAAAAATAAAAGTCTCTCTTAAAGGCGATCTTTGGGTCAGTAGTTGGTTCGCCGGAAGACTCGTAATCAAACTGCTTTTTTTCCTTCTTGGGCGAAGTTGTTCCTCTTTTTCAAACAAAGAGTTTCCGCCACTTCCCTCGCATCAACAAGTGTTTCCTCAAATCCTTTGTTAGTTCTCAGTTTGATGAAGTATTCCGTGATTTGGCCGATAAGCTCAATGGCTTTTGTAATGTCCAATACTTTTCTCTGCAAAAGTTTACTCACCAAGTTTACACGAAACAAACAAAATCGTGTGAGATGTCAAAAGACTACAGATAAACTTGTAGTTTTTTGGCCAAGCTAAGAGCTGCATTCTTCCCGAAATTATCAGTTCTCGTATCGGCAGATATGTCCAATAGAGCGTCATACACTTCACCAGCTTGGTACCTCTGTATCCCATCGATTCTGTTTTCCAGCATCGATTCTATTTTCCCAGCGAGTTTCAATAAGTGGTTTCAAAGTCAATGACGATACAAGGTTTTGCAAAATAAACCACCTGTGAGTTGATGCAGAAAAATACTTATAGAGCTATCCCAAAGAAGTTCACAACATCAATGCAAGATAGTGCGGGTGTTTACAAGATTTAGGGTGTGAGCACTGTAGGGTACGAAAAAAGCTTGAGGATTCACATCTAGAATTCTTTTTTGCACTCCAACATGCTTACCCTTCATGTTCGCACCATTGTCATAGCCTTGACCTCGCATATCATTCAAAGGCAAATCAAGGGCTTCCAACTGTTTTAAAAAAGTGTCGGTCAATGCCTTACGATAATTTACAAGTATACAGTTCAATTCTTTGATTTATTTTTTACATTTTTTTATAATAATATTTCATTTTTGGTCAAAGCATATATTCCTAAATTACGTTTCAAACTTGGCATGTTTTGTTAGCAGCCTTGTAGTATGAACATAAACACAGTTATTTTCAAAATACTTAATTTGAAATTGATCAATATTTTTATACAGTTCTATTTAGAACTAAATTACGAAACTTTTTTACACTATGAAAAATATTACAAAAAATGTTTACTACTTGTTATGTAGGCCTAAAGTTGAACTTGTTCCTTTCGTTACTGAACATTTTTTGTTTCTTGAGCTAATGACTTTTACAATTTCGTATCAATAAATTTTTTAATTGTATATATGAATTGAATTCTTTGAACCTTTCTCTACAAAAAAGGTACAGAACACATTTGGATTGGGGTTCATTTAATATTTTTGCGAATTTTAGCACAAAGTTAATATTGTAATTTGCTAAAGAACGTATACAATTAAAGGTACTAAAATGATATGCTCTCTTACCTGCAATCCAAGTTCATCATTTTGAGATTGTAATCCAAGCACGTCATCATCTGAGAGTCCAACTCCAGCATCAGCTGATCCAGAGGCACCACGGACAAATTTGCTTAATGCTTTAGCCTGCTGTTGTTTTTAAATATCAGCCTTTCTTTTTCTAAAAAATTACCCGAAGGCTTTTTTTTGTCGACATGTTAAAATTATTGGAACTTACAGTAATGGGTGTATTTCTCATATTAGTAAATCGATTATGCAGATAATGTTTGATGACTGATTTGAGGAGGTTATATGGAATTGTGTTGTGACAGGTGGGGGTGAAATACTCCTCCATACCCATCCCACCACTCAGGACAGCGGAGCGTGGCGCCCCACTCCGCTGCCCTGTACTTCGCAGAAACTATGCACCTATTTCTAAATACAGACTCGCTTACGCTTCGCTTCCGGCGGGATTGGCGAAAGGAAGTATACGCCGCACCCCCACCCATAACACTTTTAGTTTCCTGCCGCCTCGTGCACTTTTGTTGTTATAATATATCGAATCTTTGACTTTAGAATAATTTTCTTTTATTCTCCTTATTTTCCAATTACAAGTACCACCTATTTTTTTTCCATCGCCATGGCGCCCCGGCGACGATGGTGCCCTGTGCGGTGGCACAGGTCGCACATGCCAAGATCTGCCCCTGATCATGAGGAGGTTTCAGAACATTCTATAAGTCAAATTAGGTGCTGAATATTGAAGAACCTGTTTTAGATTGTTCCTCATCTTTTAGGGATTGTTCGTTCTTTTTTTAATTTTTCTTTTATATGGAGTTGAAATTTTAAAGTTTCTTCAGAATACTGTAATTGGTTTCGTTTACATAATTGGTTGTAAACATCTACATCTATTTCGTTTCTTTGTGTATACCTATATTGAAGTAATTTTGAAAAATGCCTGAAAACCTTTAAATGTCCTAACTGAAGTTATCAAAATGTGTTGTTTTTTTATAAACATTTGATAAGTTACAAAATTCATTGGAGAGGTACTTTTTGTAAGTGCTGCCTCTGCACTCTGCATTAATGAGATATTACAGTTGGAATAAATTTGATAAAATGATAGCAGATGTTTGTCTTTTAATGGAGTTTTATTATGTGGTGTATTTTCTTCTCTCAAGTTAATGTTAGGTGTGCTTAATTCAGAAGTGTATTGTAGAAGTCTTTGGTAATATTTGTTTAATGTTCTTAAAATAAACATTGAAGCTGATACACTTTAATTTTATTTCTATTTATTTTATTAATTTTTTGGACCTTCAGTATACAGTATTTCCTTTTTATATATCTCTACAGCTGCAATGCATGGTATTAAAAAAGCCTGCTTTTCAATCGCGGTTTGAAGATTCCAATAGTAGTTGAACATTTGCACTCTGTCTGTTTCAATGAAATTAACTGAACAAGTTTTGGCATTTTTTGTGTAAATATCACTTTTCATCCATTCGGCTGATTTAAGCACTATAGTTCTTCCAATATAAGAATCTTCTTTGCTTTTTTACATTTTGGCAAGTCGGTCTTGTTAATTGTTAGATCTCATAAAGGACATAAATCCATAAGGATAAAAAGAATCATAAATAAAAACAAATTATTAGTTTGAATATTTCAATGTAAAGTATAAAGATTTTTGGGCTAGCTAGACTACAACGAAAAAGTTTGATTGAACAATTAAAGTTTTGTCCAAACCACAATACTCTCTTAAGAGCCAATGGTAAAATTTTAATTATTTTTATAAAATGATAAAAAATAAAGTTTAAATACATTAATTTGGAATATATAGAAATCAGCTTAAATTAATATATTGAAAAGATTTTAATAAATTGAAGAAAAATATGTTAAAGAAGAAATTCAGAAATAAACAAGCAGTTTATAGAAATTTTAAATAACAATCAATAGCTTAAAATTGCAAATAAATTCATTCTTGTGTAGTTTTTTATTTATAAAGAAAAAAATTAAAGTGTTATAAGAAATTGGAATGTACTGTTGAATTTTTAAGACATGAAACTGTTTGGGCATGGGAGGTGAGTACCAGTGGAGTCCAGGTTGTGCTTGTGCACTATCCCACTGCGCATCCTGGCAACAGTTTTACATCTTAAAAATTTATGTGTTACCGGTAGTATGTTTTGATTTAATATGAAATTCATCGAAATCAAATAAATAGTTTTTGAGAAAATAATTAAAAACAGAAAACCTTGGTTAATTCAAATATATGAGAAAATAATAGTAAATTTATAATTAAAGCTGACAATAATGTGTAAAATAATTAAAAGTAGCTATAAAATATGATGAGGGTCTTGTAAAGTGTTAAAAGGGGCAATCAGGAAATTTAAACACTAGGGGAAGAAGAATAACTTTGAAACTTTGAAGATAGTAAAAAAGTTATTGATATTTTGAGTTTTTAAATAAAACCAAATAATTAGGAATCAATTTCAAAATGAAATGTATTTGATAAATAAAGAAAATTTCCTAAAAAATTTTACGCGACTTAACAAACATTATAATTCTAGAACTAAACATCACAGTACTTCTGTCACGCAGCTGATGTGATTTGAGTGAATTTCCAAAATGAAGATAATATGTTTTAGGGTATCAATCAACTCTAATTGGGAAATTTGTTGACTCACGAAGGCGCTAAACAGCTGACTGTGTGTACAAAATATATTAGTAGAATTTGTTTACACCTCAGTCCCGACTCATGCATTGCTTTGTTCCACTTGTCCTTGCGAGGGCGGATTATAAACTTCTTCGCTTCGCTCGCAACGCACAAACTTACCGTTGGCCTCGGATCAGAAAATGCCCCCACGTTAAAATCCTCCTACGTGGATTTTAACCAGGCACTTTTTGTTATTTTATGATTTTGGGAGTACCAGATGGATAAAGTTGCGTAAACAAACAAAATGTACAGAATATTCTATATTTATTTTTTATCTAAACCCCAATTAAGTTTCATTCTAGTACGAAAAGTATCAAAAAAATTGTTACAGTATTATCGGTCATAAAACGTGCTTCCGGTTGTTGTATTATTTTGGCAAACGAACTTGTTCGAGTCACTTATTAGAAAACCAACGTGTATACCAAATTGGACGTAAAAATCAGTCATTAAGTGACAACACATAATTATATACACATACACCCCAAAACGTCTTTTGGGGACCATGATCGGTTCTCATTGACAGTGGTCCCGATCTTAGGTCTCACCATAAGAGTCACTACAATAGCTTATCTTTACTATGGAAATTCGCTAATAATAAATCTTGAGTTGAGTAAATTTCCAAAATAAAGTTTATATTTTTTAGAGTTTCAATCAACTACCGGTATTCGGAAAATTGATCTATTCACGAAGACACTGAATAGCTGCATCATGTTTGTACGAGATATATTAGTAGAATTTGTTTGCACCTAAGCCTCCAGTTTTGACTCACCCACTCCTTCATTCCACTCGCAGCGGATAAACGCTTTGCGAGTTTGCACCTCGACCTTGCGACCTTGGGTTGTGGTCTGCTTCCTTTCGCTCGCAGCGTACAAACTCGGCCGTTGGCCTTAGATCAGAAGATGTCCCACGGAAAAAACAATTACGTGGATTTGAACCAGGTACTTCTATGGTATTTTACGTTTTGATCAATTTTGGGTGAATTAAGCGAGCTATAAGGTGATGTAAAAAACAAAATGTGCAGAATAATATCCTACAGTTATTTTTTTAGATATTTTCGTAAAAAAGTTTTATTCTCGTACGAAAAGTCTAAAACAATAGTTACTTGCTGTAAAACACGTGCTTCCGGTTGTTGATTTTTTTTTTGGCTTACCAGCGACATAGGCAAACAAATTTGGTCTAAATCGACTTAAAATGCGCTCATTAGAGTACGAACACATAAATAAATATATTATAATAGGTACTGTAGGCTATATAAAATTTCGTGTTCTGGGGACCATGATCGGTGCTCATTTACTGCTCCCGACATTAGATCTTACCATAAGGGTAACTGCAATACCTCATCTTTCCTATGGAAATTCGATAAATAACAAAGTTACTGGTACTTTATTTCCTAATGTTGATTTCGCCGACTACAACCTTGTAGGTCTATGCTATCGTCTTCAGAGTATACACATTATGATGTTATAAATTAAATAATGATTTAATATTAATTCTCTGAAAATGATAACGATTATATCGAAATGTACATTAGGAAATAAGTAACTTTGATATTTTAAAATCTTTGGGGTGTCTCATTAATTAATTTCATGACTTCCATCGATATAATAAAACATCGAACTTCGACATAAAACATCAATGTTTTGAAAGCATCAACTATCGATTCTCCCTATCATTCCTATCACCATTATTATCATGGTATCAGTATCATCATCCCTAAAGTTGTCTCTTGACGATTGTTTAGTACAGTAAATAATAGAAATGGAGTTATGTAAGTTTTTATTTTGCGATTATTTAAATGGTAAGTTCATAATGAGGTCAATATGCAATTTAACTATAGTTAAAATGTTAATTTTAAACAATTTAAATAGTTGTAGGCTATAATAAGAAAAACATTATGTGGTAGTTTTAACCTCTCATGCGTTCAGCCTAAATTGATTGATGTAATCTATAAACATTGTATTTTCCTTGTACAAATTAATTGTGTGGTAATTTTTAAAAGGATGTTTATGTAACATTTATTGGCGTAACTTTACTATTCGACTCTAACCTAATATTTTTGCAGACAACGACGTTGTTTTACATTCTACTGTTAATTATGTTAAATACAGGTAAACATACTGAGACTAAATAGGTTAGGTTAGAACCTTTTAGGTATTTTTTTAATTATTATTTTTGCATTTCTGTTAGCTCTAGGTTAGCCTAGAGTCGAATAGTAAAGTTGCGCCCATTTATTTTTATTTCGTTATGGTGATCAGAAATTTTGAATTTTTATGGAATACTAACACATTTATTGGATTCATCTTCCAGGATGTGAAAGTACTTCAAAAGTGAAATGTGCATTACATTATGCACTAACCTACAGTGTCAACCAAAAAGTACTTACACCTTGAGTCAAATTTACAATTCACCTCAAATTTTAGAGTAAGATTACAATAGGCCTTCCTGTTGGTGTCCAGATGTGATGTCCGTTTTTTGGAAGAAGAGTAAGTTACTGTAGTGCTGCCAACCTAAGGACATTTTGATAATATATGCTAAAAACTCGGCGTAAATTTAATTTACGACTGTCAGCTGACTTCAGGCTTTTTTTTAATGCTTGCAATTCTGTTATGCAGAACAACTTAATTGATAATTCCTAACTTATATATTTATGTTTACAAAGTCGAAACATACTGTGACTAGAGACTGTAATTTAGAACTTTAGGCTTTCTTTATAGCCTACATTTGAGTCCTTGTTACACTCATAGGATTGATTCAAAGTATAAAATCGTGAACATCAATATATATCGAATATCCATAGTTTGATGTAAAGTAGCCTACTGTGAAAATTAAATATTTAGGGCCTATGTACTAAACAATTTTATAAAAGGGGAAATTGTGTGTGTTCCTGTTAAACTAATTGTATTTTACTAAGTGATGTTGTAGGAATAGGCCTATCAGAGTCCATCAATTGTGTTTACATTCGTATGCGCAGTCCGATGTCATTGAAAAGATAATTTAATATTTCCCGATTAAAATAAGTTGTTAATGAATTTAGTTTAAAGTGTTTCATTTTCTGTTCATAATTAATTACCTACTTTAAATTTTCTTAATCACATTTTCTGTTTTCATTTATTGACCGAGCGAAGCCAGGTCTCCGTTTTAGCTCGACCGTTTGGCATTTCGTCTGTGTGTCTGTCTATCTGTCTGACTGTCTCACAATTACGGCCAAACGCCTTGACCGATTTTTATGATATTTTGCATGAATGTTCCTTATTCCTAGGCCGAGCCATGTAGGCTACATATATACGGTTTTTTCATTTTTAACCCCTTAAATAAAATATTTAGCCTGGGTAGCAAATTTGATTTTCAACAAAATTGTATTCTTGATTTTTTCCGTATCTCTTACAGTAAGCTCACAAAAATGCCGTAAACTTAAAATTTGTAAAAAATCATGTCCAAGTTTTTGTTTCAACCATGTTTTTATATGTTTATACTAAACCAATTCAAAAGTGTTCCATAGCTTTTTTGTAGATAAAGGTTCAAAGAATTCATATATGCCAGTAAAAAAATGATTGAAGTAAAATTAACTACCTAAGTTATTAGCTCAAGAAACAAGCGTGCAGTGTTGCCAGGTGCAAAAAAATAAAATCGGAAGTTGGACCCCAAAAAATCGGAAGATTGTAGGAAAAGTCGGAAGAAAATAATATGTAATATAAAATAATGTATAGAATAAATACACTATACTTAAAACTGAGTCTACAAAACAATAGTGTCAATAATTATGTATAACTATTTAGCTCCTAACAATTTCTACTTCTGCATTATGACTCGGGAGCAATATTACTATGACATAGAGTCTAGGTTTCCGAAGAACATTATTCATGACTTACTTGGCAAGCAAATCGCATAGCAAACAATGCTAAAACAAAAACTAAGTTGTTTGATGGGATAGGTCATTGTGAAAATTGAACACAACTGATTTCTGTAAAGTGCAACTATCAAATTGCTTAACAATTATGTTTTTAAGCATGAGGAAAAAATCGGAAGATATCTAAAAAAATCCGTTTTTCCGACAACTGTCGAAAAATCGGAAGATCTTCCGACAAATCGGAAGACCTGGCAACACTGCAAGCATGTTCAGTAACAAAAGGAAAAAGTTCAACTTTTTAGACCTACATAAAAAATAGTAAACATTTTTTGTAATTTTTTTCATAGATGTTAAAAAAATTCGTAATTTAGTTCTAAATAGAACTGTATACAAATATTTATCAATTTCAAATTTCTTATTTGGAAAACACCAGTTTTTATGTTCTTACTACAAGACTGCTAAGAAAACTAGGCCTGTTTTGAAAAGTAATTTAGGAATATATATCCTTTGCCAAAAATGACATATTATTATAAGAAAATGTAGAGGATAAATCAAAGAATTGAACTGTGTACTTTTAAATTATTATTTCATAATATTTGACTTAGCTTTACTAGAATTACAAAATAAGATGAAACAAATGAAACGTCGTGGCGATAAGGATTGACTGTTGGACAGCGTGGGAAGTATTGGTACATGGGTTGGTAGTGGGTTCAGATCACTATCACGATGCTTTAACATCGTTTGTTTTCATTATTTCTAATATTGGAATATGATATGGAACTGTAAATATATTGTTAAGTTTTAGTTATTTAAGTCTGTAATATTTAATTCTATGTTTTCCCTCAATAACGCGATATTTTTAACTGCCTTTCGCATTAACCTAAATAAAACACAATGCCCCCTAAAAGAAAATCTTTAGCTGTTAAAGCGCAAGAAGACAAAAAACCCGAGAACTAGAAACCCCGGAATCGCAGGAGTTGCAAAACAATGTTTCACTGGCTAAACCTTCTGCTTACTTCATTACTGGCACACTATTTTTAACCTAAGCTCAAAACCACATTATTTGTTATTTATTGAGCGAGGTCTACTGTTCACATAACTACTAGTTTAAGACGTTTATAAATAGAATTGAACATTACCACTACTATTAGAACATTTCCTTGCGTATACGTTGGCACCTCTGCCACAATTTGGCATAGGGTCGTAATGTACATTTTTGCCAATGAACTCAGTCCGGTATCGGTAATTTGCCGTTCTATTCCAATGTCGGACTCAATCCAATACATGTTTTAATATGATTTCTGTGTTATAAAATAGTGTAGAGTTTGGTCTATCATTGAGACTTCAATGTTGTTACAACTGTTTAGAAGCCAGTCACAGATAATATTAGTAGTGGAATATATTTGTGAGGCGGAAAGCAAAAAGGGACCTCATCGCGGCAAACTGAAAATTTCAGTACAAGCAGTTTCATCGAATGAGGTCAAAAATATCGATTTTCTGTTTTTTGCGGTTTAATATGCTTCATTTCATCCTTTACCAGTTGTAATTGATTACAAAACTGTTGTAAACGGATAAAACACTAAAAAAAAAATAATTAACATAGCTTGGGAAAAGGGACCTCTTCGCGCTTATGGGAAAATAACATGGGCCGCGAACAGGTCCCTTTTCTCAAACACATCAGATAGCAAGGCAATACTTTAAAAACTACTCTCTGATGAATTCTAGCAGCGACGAAGTGAACTACTACGAGTTTATTGTAAAATGAGAACGTTTTCTGGTTATAAAAATCCTTGTCCCGACTTCAGTTACTTTTCTTTACAGGTTTAAAAACCACCTACTCTTAGTAGTTGTACTAACACACTTAAACTATGCATTTAAAGCTAAGATTTTTGTATAATTAACTATTGATAACCATTATTAATTATTACATTAATTAATTTTTGATAAGTTAATGTACTGTCCAAACAATAACCGTATTGTCATGAAACCCAAAACATCGATGAAGCTGGCAGCAGTAACTCTGACGGCCCTCGACCTGTCCCAGGACCTTCGACGAAGCGTCGAAAATGTTCCACTTAAATAATGAAGATGGATGTTCATGAGAGACTTTCTTATATCATTTTTTAGAGGATGTTTTAAGCTAATTTGTATAAAAATTTTATTTCTTAAATGTTATAAATAAAGTTTTTTTGTTACTTTGAATATTTCAATTGCGTTTTTCTCAAAATGCCCATTTTCACTGCATAAAATTAAAAAATCCGTAACTTAAACAAAAAAAAATCATAGAGATATGATTTTTGCACTAAATTGTTTGTTATTCAAAGCTTAATTCAATATTATCAAAAACTAAAAACCGGAAATTGCCGCGATGAGGTCCCTTTTTACTTTCCGCCTCACATTTTATGTCTCCTTGAAATTGAGCAGCATCTAACTTACATCATCTGTTGCCGTGTGTCTTTATTACATTCTTTGGAATGGTATTTTTTGTAAATTGGTTATTTTGCATAATTATAAAGCTGTGATGTGAAATGGCATCATGTCATGCAAATTTACATATTCCTTTTTCCCTAAGGTGAAGTGGGGCAAGTGTAATATCTGTTTATCAGAAACTGATAAGTTATTTTGAGAAAAAAGTTCCTTGGCATGTTTAATCAGGCTGTTTGTCACTGTATTCCACTTTAAAATATCAACAGAAAGTTCAGTATGTATTTGTTAATGCAGTTTAGAAAAATGCTTACGTTTTGAGATGGAATGGTAGTGCTCTTGTATAAATCTGGTTTGTTCCTGCTTTTTAATAAATGCACTTAGAACATTGCTTTTTCATGTGTTTGGTAGAGTTTAACGATCAGATTTTAGGGGTGTTTTTATATTCCCTCTCGCTTAATTATTTTTGTTGTTACAGTCGTGGTTACACTTATCCCGCCACTTTGAGGTGTGGGGTAAGTGTAACCACAGTCACCGGAGTAAGTGTAACCAGTGTTGTTACACTTACCCCTTTACTTTTAGTTGCCATTATCTTAACGTTTGGTTGGTTTTCTGCTTATTTTGTGCATGCCTAAGACATATGACCTGGAGTAGATTTAAAATAAACGTTTAGTGTTTGTAAATATTTGTTGTACATATAAGAGTTAAAATGTAAGTGATAACAAATGTATTTTAAGTTAAAATCTAGATTTGGTGTCTTTTCTATTAACTAACTTACTACGTTTCAAAATAAACTTGCCAAAACAAATTTTTATCTCATATAAAACGATCTACAAAGTGCTGAAAACTTTTTTTAGAAGCGTAGATTCAGGAAAAAAATTACTAGAGTAGGCCTATATTTTTCAACAAAAAACCCTTATTTTTAAACCAAGAAGTTAAGTCCACAAAGGTAAGAGGAATAATTTATTACATTCTGTGTGTTTTGTGCATGAAATAGTTTATCTAATATTTTCTTAATTTTATCAGTTTCCTTAAGTCACTTCACGAAAAAGTTTATAGCTTTGCCAAAAAAAAAAAAATGATATCAAAATGAGTCAAAAAGTGTTTTGATCAGTAAAAAATGGAGCATAATTATACTTGCCCCAATAGGTTCTACGTCCTCATTCAATGGCCAGTACAGGTCACAGTTACACTATTGTTCCGAATGCCGGGTAAGTGTAACCATGTTTCATGTTGTAAGGGGAAAAAAAATTATGAAAAAACTGCTTGATTAATTTAAATTGATCCTACTTAACTTGATAAAGGATTAAACAATTAATATTTTAGTAAAAAATCATCTCTTTACTGTAAAAAATCATTGCTTAATGTGTAAGAGGCCTCAAAAGTTGAATTATTCTAAAACGTGGTTATACTTACCCCACTTCACCTTATGCTATCTTCTCACAAATATATTCAAACAGTACGTAAGCAATTGCAAAATATCCAATTACTAATACAGTAGAGCATCAATTATCCGAATATCGGCCATCTGGATGATTGGTTATACGGACAGTTATGAAATTTATTTTGAGTTTTACACACTTCAAAGAGACCCACAATTTGAGCGTAGTGTAACTCAAACTCACACACATGAGACCGTTTTAAAAAATCGTCGTCGTTTCCCCTCTACCCCCAATACAGTACTGTACTGTATTTCTTAGTTTGACTGAAACACTGCAGGCGTGCCACGGTGTCTTCCCGCTTAACCTCTCTTCATTGCGTCACGCAGTCAGTGACCTTGGCAGTACTGCGTTGTAAACACTGCATCTGTTTACGCTTAGCTGTCTTGTTGGCTAAGAGTTTGTGTTTACTGTGTACATTTAAAATAATGTAGTGTACAGTACTGTAATTTAAATTGTAATTTTAAAGTGCTGTGTACGTGTAGTGTGGATGATGTCTTCTATGCAAAAGCGTGTCGTTTTAAATGTAGCCGACAAACTCAAAGTACTGTAATACTTTTTCTCAAATTTTATGTAAATATCAATTATCCGGATTATCCATTTTACGGACAAAGTGATTCCCAATTAATCTGGATAATCAATGCTCTACTGTATTAGGTATCAATAATTAGTGTGATGTAATTTTCTGGGGTTCATTTATAATGTGTATCTTATAATGAATTTGTATCTTATCTAATAAATTTTAGGGTAATTTTATAATGTTTAGTTAGTGTTGTGGAATGTTTCCCATTTAGGCTGAGAGTTTAACGTTCAAACAGTGACATTGTGCTTAGGTTGTGGTAGCATTTCTTTCCTAAAAAAGTTGTCATGTACTACAGTGATATTAACAGGAAGGAGTGTTGTAATCTTATAACAAAAGTGATGCATAAAACCTTGTTGTGATGATGAAAGCCAACCTCAAATCATACAATTAATCACATATTTTATTTATATTTCTATCTATAATATATCAACCATGCAGTATTGTCAAGTGTGGCACTAGTATGAGGTTATTTTGTAAATTTACTTAAATACAAATTAATATTATATGTCGTATGACTTTGAATCATATTGTTAGAAGTAAGTCAGGTCAGCTTTGGATTATATTTATTTCTATTTAATAAACGCACGTAAAAGCAAACCATTCAACTAACATATTGCTATGTTCATCCTATGTTAATGCTCTCAATGGTTCAACACATAAATTTATTCATATTAAGGGTGTGCAGTACCTGAACAAAACAGCTATATTTATGTAAGTTCTTACAAACTTTTCTTAGTATTTTAAGAACTCTAATTTTGTTAGTTACAAAAATGTTAAATTATCAGTTTTCCTTAAAGATATTTACTTTTAAACCAGGACGACTTTTGTTTGATTAATGCATTGGAGTTTGCTGTATAATTTACTGTTGTACCATATAGTTGTTTTTGTATATGGTACAAAAAGTAAGAGCGCCATTAGAAAGAACAGAAGTGCTTTACAAGTAATACTAACTTGTAATACTAATCTTTTATTATTAATTAATTAATGATTAATTTTAAATTTTAATGATATTTAATTAACGATCGTCAGTCAACTAAAACATCAATTAATCGAATCGAACTCATTCACAAAACAAATATCGATCTCCGAAGACCAAGAACATCGTTTTAAAACAAATATACATACTCAAAGTCAGTGAAGACCGTGAATTTAAAGGGCAGAGCTATCCTGTACCCATATTACAGCAAAATCAGGTAGCACAGGAAATCGAGAAGATGCTATCGCAAGATACCAACGAAAGGTCTAGTAGCACATTCATCAATCCGATAATACCAGTGCAGAAGAAATCTGGCGAAATATGGCTATATGCTTAGATGCTAACATAATTCTGGACTATGAGTAGAACCGTAGCATCAATGAAATCTTCGCCACAGGTAGGGGCTGCAAATGGTTAGCACACTCGACCTGACGTCATCATACTGGCAAGTGCCTCTAGAAACACACTGAGAAAATATACAGCATTTCAGTTTTGCGGCAAGACATACCAATACAAAATAATACCATTTGGTATTTCAAATTCACAGGCAGCACTGATAAGAGTATTAGATTGCATATTCGACGACACCGTCAAAGCATTTACTCTAATCTAGGTAGATGACATATGTGTCATATCTTCCAATTTCCTACAATATCTGGAACATATATTTACCAAGTTACATGAAGCCAATATGACGATAAATTTGAAGAAGACCCTATTTTGCGAAGACTCAATACCTTTCCTTAGATACACCATGACCTCATCGGGACTTCAAATGGATGAAAGCAAGGTCAAGCCAATTCTCGACTTTCCATCCTCCAAGACACGCAAAGAATTAAAATCATTCCTCGGATGCATGATATTACAGTAAATTTATAAATCAATCTGCACACACAATACAACCCATATTATGCCTCACTTTAAAAAGAATTTAATTTATTTGGACAGAACACGATGAAATCACCTTTAACAAAATTAAGAAATTATTCCTAGACACACAAATATTACATCTCCCAGATCCTACACAACCGTTTTACCTACACACTGATGCGGCAGATTACGCAATCGGGGGACACCTATATCAATTTGGCAGAGATGAAAGGAAGGGAACTACATGTTCCTGTCACGAGTGTTGCAAGCAGCCGAACGATGTTATACAACCACTGAGAAAGAGTTATTGGCGATAATATACTGCCTTCAGAAGGCAAGACACATTATACAGGAGTGCCCATCCCCCCCAAAGCCTATGGCGCAAATCCCCCCCAAAACCTGTCTGTGGGTTCCCTCTCCCAAATAAAGTAGACATTTTATGCCACTTTAGAAAAAAAAAACTTAATTACGCATAATTGTTTTTTTTTTCTTCTTAAAAGAGTTATTTTATTCTGTGAAAACAACCCATTAGGTAACTAAAAGTTTACAGTTAAATCCAATAACTTATTAAAGTTTTTCATAAAAATATGTTTATGGAAAAAAGCAGGCTCTACGTAATTTATAAAATAATACAAATACACGAATTCAGTAAGATTTATTAACAAAAACAACACATTACTACTTTTGAAAGTAGCAGAAGACAACATAATATTAAATAAGTTCTTTAACCTCTAATGCTTGGTGAAAAAGAAATCCTTGTTATTGGTGGTAATCGTATGTAATGTAACATGTTAAAGTATTAAACTAGCTATTCGAATTTAATAAAAAAGTAATATATAGTTGAAAAATACAAAAATAAATTTACATTCATTGATAATAATTAAGAAAATGCTGTAAGAAAATAACAATAAAAAACTACAATACATTTTGAAGACCAGTAGTAGGTACTTAACCGATTTGGAAGAATACAAAAACATATATAATACAAATAAATGATATTTCATGCAACACAAAATTAAGTGAGAATAAAATTGTTTTAATATTATTTTAATAAAATTAGACTTTGATTGAAAAGTAGTTACAAAGTGTAAGTATTAGGGTAAACACGAATACCCTAAATTAAGATTTTTAAATAAATAACAAAACATAACTAATAATAATGAATAATATCAAATACATTTCAAAAGGACTTAATGGAATAAAACTATCAGGCCAGAAGCGTTAGATGTAAAGGTACGTTGCGATAATCGCGGGCGCCTGCTTTGCAATGTTCAAAATGGTCTTGTTATGAACGGGCGACTGATAGAATAACCGCTTCAATAACAACAACAGTCTGACGGCAATCATCGCAGAGCTATGCTCGCACCAGTCGTTTCAATCACAACATACCTAAACCCGATAGCAAATGGAAGTCAAAACGGACGTACCAGGTCAAATTTCATCGAACAATATATCACTGAACGAAATCATGAGATGTCAAAAAAAATTTCAAATGTGATCTTTCAAAATTTCAAATGGTCCAATCAAAGGAAAAACGAACACATCTACGAAGAAGCAAGACAACACCCAAATAAAATAAAAAACGAAAACAAACACTGAAATGGAGAGGAAAGAGAAAATACCCTTAGATCAACCATCCCAATATTACGGCTTACCATCTGAAGATACACATACATTTATATCCAGATAAGAAGTGGCTTACGGATGGACAGCCAAATCACAAATCAATCTATTAATCACATACCGTAACGTCGAAGACAACCAAATAATAGCACATGTGATACAGGGTTTAAGACCTGAAATTTGTGAACATATAATAATAACAATGGAGAATAGAACACTAGACCAAAGAATCTAAGGAAAATTGAACAACTTTTTCAAAAAAAAAACCTAAATCACCAAAAAATACTTAAGAATCATGGAAAACCACAATAGCACGGGAAATAAACAATTTTAAACCATTAAAATCATGACAGAGCAACTTACAGAAATTGTACACACATTAGGGTTAAATATACAACAGAAAGGTTATAAAACAAACACATTTCAAATAAACGGTACCAGAAACTGGCACATACTTTCTCACAAACATATTTAAATTATTAAACAGATTCACAGTGACTTAATTTTTGTAGGAGGGGTGATTTTAAACTAGGAGATTAACTAATAAATATTATTATTATTAGCTAGAGATAAAACTATTCGATCGATTTCGAACAAATTTGCACCAAACATGTTAATTAGGCCTGTATAGATGCACGAAAAAGGTTTTGAAAAACAACCCCCTTTTTGGCCAAAAAACCTCTAAAAATCAGTTGTTATTATTATTATTATTATTATTATTAGCTATACAAGAATTTTTAGAAAGATACGGTTTTCTGCATGTGGTAGGGTACATAAAGGGCTGCAAATAAGCCAAATTTTATCAAAATCGTTAGAGCCGTTTTTTTTATTAAAAAAATAATACCCTAACTGATTTTTGGGGGGTTTTTTGGCCAAAAAGGGGGTTGTTTTTTCAAAATTGTTAAACCCGATTTCGTGCATCTATACAGGCCTACTTGAAATGTCTGGTGCAAATTTGTTTGAAATCGATCGAATAGTTTTCGCTCTAGCTTTGTATACATACAGACAGACATTTTGTAAAAACCACTTTTTTGGACTCAAGGGTCAAAAAATGAATATAAGACCAACAATGTTTAAAACAATGTAGGACAAAACTACACAATATGTAAAATAAATAAATAATAATACACCGAACAGATTTTTCTTCCGAAAATACAACTGCAATATATGTAAAATGGACAACCATACAAATGAAGAAAGTGATTTCCATCCAAAAAGAAACAAGCAATACATAAGTCAATAAAACTGTTTTATATTAAAAATTAGTTTAAAAAAAGTGATTAGTAATACTACTTTTAATGGATTTTTTTATGATTTGAACAGAAGTTTTTTTCTTTGATTAGACGACAAGACAAACTTGTTCACTCACTTCCGCTCACTTAAAAATTATGAATTTGTTATCGTTTTAAAGCTAACTAAACGTAGTTTATAACGATGTAAATTTGATATTGAAGTTATAAAATATTCAACCTTTAACCCTATTTGAATTTAGACGAATATTTCTAACAATATGCAAATTATTTCTAATAATAACTTCTTCTACACTTTATTTATGTGTAGTGGGAAAGTTTTTTTACTATTTATCTCACGTCATTTTCAAAATCACCAATCTAAAGAGCATAAAATAAAGGTAATTCGGTATAGTAAATTTCATATTTGTATCGTTAAACTCATACTGGTTGGAAAGAACGTTTCATATAGAAACAAAAAATATACACTTTGTAAGACATTTGTTGATGATTTATGCGCAAACGCAGTTTGGACGAAAGGCTGCATTTTTAATTCGAGCCGTGACGTTATCTGATGAAATGCGCTGAATCCGTCCAAAACTCGTCTTTCTGAGTAGCACCCCTTATCTATTTACACCGTTTTACACTATGACCTATGGTTTTGGGACTGTTGTGAGGGGGAGGGCAGTTGTTTGCAGAAAGACCTTGGCAGGCTCTCAATGCTGTAAATGTCTATACAGTAATATGTTTATACTTTGTTTACACCACACGCGGTACCCTCTATCGGCTCGTCTCTACACTGCACTACAAGCAGTAGTAGTCGAATTGCCTGGCTGTCAATAATACGGCACTTTCACACGAATAATTGGAGATTTTTAACACATAGAAACAACAGATTATCTCCTAATTTCTTGGGGGGAATCGTCAAATCTTCATATTTTATATTGATTTTAATCAGGAACATATGAAAATTCCCCCCCAAACTGTGAAAAACACCCCAAAAATTGATTCCCCCCCAAAAATTCTGATGGCGCAACTTGCGCCATCAAACCATGCTGTGGGCACCCCTGCATTATATATGGTACAGATCTAACAATTACAACAGATAACCGAGCCCTAACTTTTATTAAAAATTGTAAACTCCTCAACGCTAGATTGACACGCTGGGCACTAGTACCTAAAAAGTAGATCATAGTAATTTTCTATAGTAAGTATAATCTTCTGCTTTTTAATATTATACGATTAGCCTGTTGATAATAATTCAATATAAATAAAGAACCTTTCCAATTGTCTTTTCCAGAAGTAGAATCTTATAAAAATAATGGTTGATCATTGGCATGTAATACATATTATTTCAACATCTTCAACTAACAATTCAATCAGAGATGGAAACGGAGGAACAAGTGTACACAGATGATTTGACTTCATTAGAGCTACAGCATCTGGAGTGTGTGAAACAACTTAAATTGACTAAAGTTCAAAGAGAAGAATTGTTAATAACAAGAGTCAAGCAAAGCATATCATCAAATACTGCATGTGAGTTTCCACATTCATTACAAGTTACTGTATATATCTATAGACTAACAAACAAGCCTAAAAATTTTAACCCTTTGAGTATTATGAGATTTTTGTAGAGGTAGTAATTTCTTTCAACAATTTTCACAACACGCATTTGATAGAAATTCCCGTTTTAGTTAATTTTATGCCTAATGTTGTATTAATATTAACCATTTCAGATCGTATAGGAACATTGGTATGTTTTGAGCAGAAAGCAACTTTGTCAGACCGATGGTTGCTGACTTTGTGTTGATCAATAAGAATTTGACACTGCTGCCAATTTGAATTAAATATTTTCACATCTTAGAAAGTTTTATATTTAGTTCTTGTTACTATGTTCCATTAGCAGTTTCACTAGACAAATGAGAAAACTTTCAGGTGTCACTTGACAAAGACGATTATTCTTTGTGATTTATGTCAACATAAAAATAATCATTGAATTCCGAGGTCTCTTCAATGTTTTAGTGCTTCAATAAAATGGATTAGTTAGAAATATATTTGCAAGTGTTTACGATCTTCAAGATTAACCTCAACTTCATGTTACCACTATAAGAACAACATAAAAAAAATGTCTACTGAAGTCTTCAATACAGTTTTTTGTTATTAAAAACATACTAGCCTACTTAATAAAAAATTAGAACTATTGGGAGAAATTAAATGATTACGTACACAATATTAGCATATTTGAGCTACTTATCAAAATTGACAAAGGAAATTCAATAAACATAAGTTTTTCATTAACAATAACTTACTTTATTTAGTATTTTTTATAATTTATATTTTAAATGGATAATTTTATATTTTTAAATTGTCAGAAAGTTTGATTGTAAAAAATAAACACTCAGAAGATAATAACATAGATCATGAATAATAAATAGATCTTGCATCCATACGGGAGCTGTGTGCCGGAAAAAAGGTTGTCGCGAAAATAGTACATGATCGCGCCGCGAGGTAGCGCTAGGGAGAAAGCATTGGTAGCACTGGTGTTTCAAACAGCTTCCTTTGTTTCCCCAATAGATAGCGCCAAAAAAGTCAATTTCCAGTGGAACAAAATATTGCATTGGATCGGAGTTCTATTAGTTATCCAAATACAATGATAATAATGAATTAAAATAATGTTATGTAATAGTTCAGTGATACCAACTATAGTCAATAAAAATGTTAGAAGGTGATCGTACAGCAGTTGTTACTGCGGGAAACTGACTGTTATTTTTTTATTAAAATTTATTTAAACTACAAGATAGAATCCAGTTTTGATTGAAAATAGATTTCAATTATTAAGTACAGCAGTTGTGACCTCGAGAAACTGACTGTTATTTTTGTATTAAAATTTGTTTAAACCAAAAGGTAGAATCCAGTTTTGATTGAAAATAGATTTCTAATTTTAATAAAAAATAATAAAGATCCTAAATTAGCAACTGCAAAAAGTTAAACTCTATAATAATTCTGGAATATCTCAAATACTTTGCTAAAAAATCAGCAAGATTGCCATATATAAAAAGTAAAAAAAATATTCTAGATGTATTAGTCATCTAGTATTTCTTTCATCAGGTCAGTCAATAGCTTGTAGACATTTGATAAAATAGTGGGTTATCTCACTTGTTGAAAAGACCATAGATTGTTATTTAGTCTCATTAAACAATTTTGAATTTTAAATTGCTGAATTTCTATATTGTGATTAAAGTTTTCAATTATAGTTGAAAGCAGCTAGTAAAATTGAATTTAATTTACAAATTAGTTCAACAAAGTTTTGACATTTAACTCCTTTATGTAGTATTACGTAGGGACCTTTATATAAAAGATAACTCGCTTAGCTCGAATTATTTTGGAGTGAGAGGGTCACAAAAACATGATGTATTCAAATTAATTCCACCAAGGACATATAAATACATCTTTTATTTAAATTCTGAGTTCAAATAATATATCCACTCCTAAAGTTCTCAAATACGGACATCAATAAAATAAATAATTACAAAAATTCTAAAACAAACAAAACTGATTCTACTTAGATTGATGCTAAAACAATTTTCTCAAATTTTCACAAGAAATGTTCCCTCACCTTATTTTGTCCTCATGGCTTCTTCCGGTCAGCTCGTCTCGCCTCAACGTACACCTACCCTGGTTCCACCCAAGAAACCTTGTCTCAAATTTATTCCCCTCTGTCCCCACTCAGTTTTGGCTGTCCCCATTCTAGCTCAATCGTTAGCTTACTACAAAATGTAACTTTGCGATTTGACTTCATCGCGTGTTACACCGTACCAATAAAATTCTACTTCTAATATAATTAAAATATAAATTAATAATCTCCCTCATCTCACTTCGTAACTGTAGTTAAGTTTCTAAAATTTTGAGAAAAAAATGTTTGAGTGTAAAAGTGAATGGATTGGCCAATTCCAGTTTTCGTATGGCTGGAATTTTTCATTTTTCATAACTTTTCATTAGTGGTATTACAAATTATTAGGAGTCTGCGGGTACCCGAATTTTCGGGTTTCGAGCGGGTCTTTTTCACTACCCGATGGTCGGGCGGGTCCGAAATATACGTTAAACCTCGGTCGGGTATTTTCACGTACCCGATAGATTCGGGTAGTGAGAAATTTCAGGACCGATAAACTCGGGTAGTGAGGAATTCAGTACCCGATAAATTTGGTTAGTGAGGAATTAGAATAAATAATGAAATTTCCTTATATTTAAAAACAAAAAATGTCCAATCTTCTTTATTCTTATTATAATCCCAACAACGATCTCGACTCGACAAACGAAACAAAGATGGAATCAAAAATGTCACGTTGGTTAAAACAGCTAGTCATCTGTCGTTTACTTCAAGTCCCGAAGAAAACACAATAATATTATGATAAAAAAAGTCAAATTACCTAAAGAGTGAAGGCACGACTTGTGTTTTATGTGCAAACTCGACTGTAATAATATCGTCTTATTCGTCTTACTAATCCGTGCATAGGCACACTCGTCCAGCCTATTATTATCTATGTAGTATAATTCGATACTTGGGAAATGACTAATCGATAATTTTTCCAGAATTTTTACGAGAGAGCCTTTTCTCCGACAAGTGACAACTGCGATATGATATTAATTTGGCTTTCTAAACTAAGGTCAACATTTCGGCTTGCAAACAAGTATGTTACCAAAAATTAAATTCAAAGACGAAATATCAACATTAATATAGACAGACGGATACCAGGTCGGCGTAAAAGTTTCCTTAGTCATAACAGTTCATTCAAGACCATCGACAAGTACATGTATTTGTAGATGGTCTTGGTTCATTTTTGTTTTACAGTCTGTGTTTTGCGATTCTGTGTTCGTTGAGGTTATATTCCGCTTCGTTTCACTCACATCATATCACGGTCCACTTTTGTTGTAGAACGGTCAGCATGTAGAACAGTTGGTATTTTTAAACCAGAATATTAAGAGAAAAGAAGTTTTTAAAGTTTAACGTAAGTGTTCAAAGTGAAAAATGAATTAGGCCTAGTGGTGTATTGTTGCAGTTTTTTTAGTTTTTTAGTTTCTACATTATTAAAAGGGTGTAATATGTTGTTTTGTAGTTTTATTTGTTAAGTTAATTACATTCATAAGTATAATTTGCTTTTATGAGTTGTTTATTTTAGAATAAACATAACAACTTGTGTAAATAAATACCTTCAAATATTAAGTCATGTCTTCTTACATTTACTGCACCTGAAATAATTATGCTGTCTATATTTATTTATTTAAAAAGTTGTGTGTACGTGACTACGTGTACAATTTAGAATTTAATTTACCAATGTTAAAATTGCTAATTGTACATAAATCAAAATAATAACTTAGGAAATAGGGGCCTTTGTAATTGTGTATTTATTGTTTTTAGTATAGGTACATTGGTAGTATTTTTAGAAATAGAAAAAATACTTCAATTGGCCTAGTCTAGGTTGATTTACTTTTTATTAGTAACCTAATAACTTACTAAGTTACGATATAATATTTCTGAACTTGGTGACAAGTGCTAAATTCAGAGGAAAGAGATTTATTTTCTAAATAATCACTTCGTTGTGGTTTTGTTTACTACCCGACCCGAACCGAGTAAAACATTTCACTGCCCGACCCGACCCGACACTAGGGAAAAATTTCACTACCCGACCCAAACCCGAGCTGAGTGAAAAATTTTACTACCCGACCCGACCCGACCCGAACCAAAAAATCACTACCCGCAGACCCCTACAAATTATAGATTGGTATTGGAAATTTTAATCTTTGGGTTAGTAGGTGAGGAGTCACTTGCTTTCGCAACCTTTGTTTTTACTGTGAATAATAAACATTTAAAATAACTGAATTGATATAAATTATTGTAAATTAACTCCCTTAAGTACAGTATGTTGAAATGTTAAATAGTTTTTTTTTGTGTTTTCAAAACTTAAAATCATGTATAAAATATTTACTGTACTAATAACTAAAACTATGTTTATGTTTTAAATTTTCAGACTACAATGTAGAACCTACATTTTTAATAGAAAATATGAAGCAAGAAATGGTAGAGGGAGATGAGGCTGTGCTCTTGTGGTAAGTTTTTAATTTAGTAATGGTGCTTGTTGGTGTTGTTCAAATTTAATTTAATAAAATGCTTTTAATATACATTTTAATTGTTAATAAGTTTTGCACATATTTGGTTGACAATCAGCTGATTAAAATTTGAATTATTGTTTTGATTGGAATAGATTTAATGCATAAATTAATAATAAAGTACAAGTATGTGTTTCATGTTAAGGAAGCTAATTCACTTTGTAGGTAATTGTAGATGCTTTAAACCTATTATTATCATTGACCGATTGGGTTAATATGTTTCAATTATTTTTCAATTTACTGTATTGTACCTAACGTTAATATATAGTTAACTCACAAACCAGTAAAGAATGGCTGTGTACTATTTATATTAAGGATGGTGAAGTTGCATGGCTAGAAAGGTACCACCACTCGAGGATGAGGTAAGTCTTTCATCCACAAGTTCAGATCTACTTCTTTCCCCTCTCTCTCTCTCTTACTTTGAATTACTCTGCTTCATTATTTACACCTACTGCCTCCTCTTCCATTTTCTTCCATTGTAACCTGCATTGGTTACCTGATGCACATTACATGATTCCTTCTGAACTTTGTCCTACGGTTTTTCCTTAGAAATAAATACTTCTCTGCCATCTGTAGTCACTCTTACAGCATCATTTCCTGTCTTTTCTAACCATTTCTAAGTCTTACTTTGTAATCCATCAATCCACTTTGTGATCATTACAATCCATTTTTAAACATTAATCACACACGTGAATATGCAAATAAAAACGCTGATAAACTTACAGTGAATTATTATTCAAACAAAAATAAATCAAATATAAAGCTCATAATAGAAAGGATTAGATTCACACAAGACAATGAGAAATTTTACAAAAACAACTGCTAGCATGTTCAGATGTAGTGCTTAAAGACATTAAGTACATTTTATTTATTCCATACAAATTTTACATTAAAGTAATTAAACAAAATACAGAAAGTCCTCTACTTATGAACTTAATGCGTTCGCAGTGGACGTTCGCAAGTCGAAAAGTGCGTAACTCGAAACACACGGAGTTTCTCGCAAGAATTGTAAATACATTACATGCAACACTGTTTTTATAATTAGGCTACTGTACTGTACTTTATAGGCTACTTGAATAATGTTGAATTAAATTTGTTAAAAGAAATTGCTAAAAGGAAGTATAAATACTATACATGTGTAAATTAATGACTTCATTTATTAAAAGTTCTTCGCTAAAACAACTACATTACATACATATAAATTAAAAAAGTAGACTGATTTTTAAATAAAATTATAACACTGTAATTACTATAAAACTTTAAAAAAAACACTTTAAATAGTGTAGGTGGTCCACTCAATATGTTGCTGGCATTGAATCTCCCACAATAATACAGGCCTCTTTAGAGTTCTTATTAAAAAACTGAGTAATAGAAGTTTGAGTAGCAGTTCTTTTCTTTTCGTCCAGTATCAATTTATAGCATGTTTTTGGAAACTCGTTAGTGCGACTACAGTCCAAATTAAAATGACCTGTTTTAGCATCTGGCATGCATGTATAGCAAAAGCTAACAGTTAATCGTGTTGAGCCATGTTTCGCTCTTCCCGCCTCTCACTGGCTTAGAATGAAATTTACAGATTGCGTTCAGATGTCAGCTGTTGAAAGAAATGTTGAGTGTAAGGTTCAATGTTTGTTTAAGAGATAGCGCGGGTGTATCAAGATATGAAAGTATTTATCTGTAACAACGGTCAGTTCAGTTTGTTATAAAATAGTGCCTGGCTAATGTGCTTACCTGAATAGCCTCTCTCAATGCATAGTTTCATAGTGTCCTAGAATCGTAAAAAGTTTTGCTAGAAAGACTGTGGTAAGTTTACCTAAGCATATATAGTACTGTGTGTAACTAAAATTGCATATCCTACCTGGTCATTGACCTTATAGCAATCGTAGAAAACTAGACAACCAAGTCTATTTTGGACCCCTCAGGAAAAATAACAACAAAAGTACATTTTTAATAAATTTTGTGTTTTTTTTTTCTGTTTGCTAGAAAATAAAAAGTAGTATTACTTTGTACCAATCATTCTTTTTTTATTTTAATTAAAATTATAATAATTTTTTACTTTCTCCACCCTATACGTAGTATATGGAGAAAGTATTGTTTTCGTAAAAATGTTCGAATTTGAATTTTCAGTTGAATTATCTGTTGTGGTGCTCCCAGAACCCCAAAAAATTGTTTAGTGCAATTATCTGTGTTGGGCTCCCTGAACCCAAAAATATTTTTAGTGGAATTTTTTGTTTTGGTGCTCCCTGAACCCAAAGAACTGTTTTTAGAGTGGTGTCTGTCTGTCAGTCTGTCTGTATGTATACACGACCAGAGAGGACACTATTGGTGCGATTTTCATGAAATTTGGTATGTAGGTACTAAACCCTAATATCTCCAGGCGTTTTTTCATTTTTTTGAATTTTTAAGGGTAATTTACCCCTAAAAACCCATAAACACGACAAAAATTCAAATTTCTCAAAAACGGCTCTAACGATTTTGATCAAATTTTCAGTATTTATAGTGCTTAAGAAGCCAAACAAAATGACACCACCCGCTTTTATCAAAACTTCGGCGTTTTATAACTATGGGGAAATGTTTAAAAATAAACAAGTTTGTGTTGTCAATCTAGCATCGCGGCGGCGGCCGCACGGGGTAGCACCACGGTAGCAAGCACGGCCAGTAATTAAAAGGTCGCGCGATCGAATCCCGCCTGGGACAATAATTTTTTTATACGATTGACGTAGGTAGAATATTATTTTTTTGTTTTGTTCTAAAAAGTAGTAAAAAATAAAATGATTAAAAACAATATTATTTTGACTACAGTAAGTTGGGAGAAAGTTTGTGTCAGTTAACTGATACCGTTTATTTAAATTGTCGTTTGTGTAAGAGCTGGCACAGTGGTGAATTCTTACAGATGTATGTTTAAATACTAACGACTTATATTTCTTTTAATGTTTTGTTTAGGTCAAAAGAGTTGCTCAATGGAGATAAAACAATCGATGTTTCACCATCTGTCGATGAGGTAATGTAACAAGGATTGCTTGCAAAAGTTCTACTCAAATTTATTCCTATAATAACTCTTACTTTTTTTTAATAATTTATAATTTTACTTTCTAAAGATGCCTCATGTTGGGCGCTATTTTATAATATCTCATAACGTTTTTTTTTAATAATATTTTTATATTTTAAAGATGCCTCCTGTTCGGAAGCCATTTTATAACTTTTCAACATTTACTCTATTATCAAGTTCTACTCATGAATGATTTTTCTAGAGCCCACACTGTGGAGCAATTTTAGAATTTTTTTCATTTGTATTTATTATTAGATGAATATAAATTTGAAAGGTTGAATTTGTAACGCATAAAATAACAACTACAGGAATTTTACAACAATGTTCATATTAAAATTGACTGACTTGGATAAGCACATAAAAGAAAATATTCAATACATTTAATTTATTTGGTACAAAACTTTGTTTCTAACTCATATACCTGGAGTTGTTCATCGCCACAAAGTATAATATTTTAAAACCATCAAGAGTTGTTCTGTCATTTAAATTACTTACCAATGTGTAGGTTATTATTAAAAATTAGCTTTGTTATAAAAGTAGACTGAGCTAGGTAACATATTTTTAAATTATATGATTAATTAGATTATAATAAGTTCTATTTAACAAATAATAAGTTAAACTGTTTGCTACAATAGTTATTGGAGGCTTACTAGGTATAATTTAAAATTGTAATAGTCTTCGATAAAATTGTGTTTGTGTCTCAATATGCGTTGTAATTTTATGTTTCACATTTATTTTACGTTTAATTACTATTAATAACATTTACTAACTATATTAATTTATATCTATAATACATACAGAAAATCAAATTACATTACAACAATTAAAATTAGTTTTAAGTTAGACTATATGAAAAGTGATAAATTTAATTGAATATAGTTTTTTCTTATTTTAGTTGTTTATGATAAAATTATTGGTTTTAGTTGTCTAAAATTTATTTAACAATACATTAAATTGCATGTTTTTTATTATTCTTATTTTAAAAATAATTTATACTTTTAGTTTAATTGAATTAAAATTTAATTTAGCCTGAAGTATGTTAATTTAGGCCAATATTATTAATTAACAGAGTCTAGTCCCATTTTGCTATAACATGTATAGAAAATCAAAAGTTTGCAGAACCCTAATAAAACTGAGATTATAGGTATATAAAACTTAAAATTTCTTTACATAGTTTAATCTGATTTGTAAAATAATTTGTTATGTTTCAGGATTTGACAAATCAGGAAAGAGAATATTTTATGTTGGATGATAAATTCAGGATAACATCTGAAATGGGTGAGTACCTATTTTAATTGTTAAGTTAATCTAATTGTTGTTTTAATTTAACTTATTGCTTTTGTTTTCTGACTTTAGAATATATATTTTAGTCTGTTTGCGTGATATATTATAACGGGTGATGATTGTTTGAATGCAACTTATCCGGTAGTTCAGTGAAAAAAAATATGGACAACATCAACATTAAACTTGGTTTTATTGAGAACTTATCAATGGCAAATGAAGCTCATTTCGACGATAGTACATAATTCAACAGCCTTAGCTCTCCAGTTACGCCTTACCATCACGCATAGGCGTAACCAGGGGGGGGGTTTGGGGGTTAACCCCCCCATTGAAAAAATATTTCGGGCTTTGTTTATATTAAAATACCTAACTTGTTTTCAACACCTATGCAAATGTTAAGCTACAATAAATTATCAATATATTGCTGACATTATCTTTGGTTGAATTGGGCACTGACACTTTATTTTATATAGATGCAGTGTAGTGTATCAAAGTATAGTGTTCTAAAGGCAGCACACAGCGTTTTCCGCCACAGATTATTTGCCGTCGCCATCATATCAACAGTAGCGCGAAGGAGACTATTAGAGCATACACATTCGCCGGAAAAATAAATGATCTGTTTATTTGCCGCTGACGGTAGCTGTGCAGCAGCTTGCTGCCATTTTAATCGATGGATTTTCCATCGTCTCCGCCGAAACAGTGTCGAATGTGACCAAATGCACGCCAATTTTCCTTATTTTAGTATTTTTTCGTAGAATACTATCATTCAGCCGCATGTACAGTTCGTCAAATGACGAAACCGTCATTCTTAAATAATTGAAAAATGTTTCTACTAGTTCCTCAAATCAGGAAACACAGTGTAGAATGCTCCAAAATCTTCTCTTCTTTTATTTATTGATTGGACGAACGAAAATAAGTATATTTTTTTGCTTCCTTTTCAATCGGTGACGGAATAACAATAAAGCGAGAGTTGCTCTCTGTTCATATCAATAAAACATTAAAAGAAATAATATATTACATAACACACCTCGTGATTGATGTACTAGACACTTCAGTTTAATGATCCCAATGATGCTTTTTATGAGCGCGGACGGTAACTAATCTGCAGTCGGCAAAAAAATTGTTGTGTACCAAGCCTATGAGGTTAGAGGCAGTGCACGGAAATATTTGGCGGGGGATGAATCATGGTTGCTATTCTAAATTATTCTAAAGTAGGCCTGAATCACAATTAGAAGTGGAAAATTATACATACCTGTACAGTTTTAAAGTACTTTTGGGAAGCCTAAAACGTTTTATTTTGCATCTTAATTTAACCCTAGAACCAGTAATAACAAAAATGGATTTTTTGGCGTTTGCAAGCATTTTTTCAAAAATTCGCCAAAAATAGTAAATTAACCATAATAAAAAAAGTGTTCCACAGCTTTTTTGTAGAGAAAGGTTCAAAGAATTTATGTATGCTAGTAAAAAAATGATGGATGTAAAATTTACAAAGTTTTTAGCTCAAGAAACAAAAAATGTTCAGTTACGAAAGGTAAAGGTTCAATTTTAGGTCTACATAAAAAGTAGTAAAAAATTTTTAAAATTTTTTCCATAAATGTATTTTCATAACGTAAAAAAGTTTTGTAATTTAGTTCTAAATAGAACTGTATAAAAATATTTATCATTTTCAAATTTCTTATTTTGAAAATTCCAGTTTATATGTTCCTACTACAAGACTGCTATTAAAACTATGCCAAGTTTGAAACGTAATTTAGGAATATATACTTTGCCCAAAAATGAAATATTATTATAACAAAGTGTAGAGAATAAATCAAAGAATTGAACTGTATACTTGTAAATTATGTTTTAATAAAAGTGTTTGACTTAGAATTATTTGAATAACAAAAGTGAGGAGAAATATAGAAACATCCCACTCATGCTTGGTATACAACGGTCGGATATGAAGTTGCATGGGGAATAACCGTTAATTTGAAATTACAGCCTTGGTTTGAGAACGTCGAAACGCTCTCATTCCCAAGCTCATAGACAACAAACCTTTCGAGCAAAACATATTTGGTTCACAGGAAATGTTAGCTTGAAGCATTCTCTGCACATACATATCAAAATATGTCTAAAAATAGACTTCCATCACACAGATATCACGTGTAATTAGTAAGGCTGTTTATTAGTTGGAAAACTGACCAATTGCAAGGGTCTATAAAACGCCCCACAACTTTAGAACTATTTGTCCGATTTTTGATTGGATGGTAGTTTTAGGTAGGGAAAAGTGTGATACATCCATCAGTATATAGATATAACTCAGAAAAATACTGGGCGAGCTATAGGAAAGGACATAGAAACTGGAAATTAACGGTCATTTCGGCGTATTTCATTTGCATGACATTTGATTTAATTATCAAAACTAAAACGATGATTACATATGTAAATATACGTTTTAGGAAGAAATTGTAAATACAAAAATTAAAGTTTGAAATATTACCTTTCCAATGGTATTTGTCTTTTTGAGACTGGAAGATTTCTAGTGGGTCAAATATTCGATACAAATGCGTTACAAATGTGTTGTCGTAGCGTGCGATCTGCCGGTTCTAGGGTAAAAAATCCCCCCCCCCCCCCCCGGTCGTCGCACCCCCCCCCCCCCATACGGCCGTCCTGGTTAAGCCTATGCCATCACGGACTGTGATGGGACCATATTTCTTTGAATATGATGGACTGTCATATCCGCTTGATATGTTTCAATGCTTGAATCGTTTATGGCAGAACAAGTTGAAAACTTCGCTAAGGCGGATAATCTGTGGTTTGAGCAAAATGGTGCCATAGCCAAATACTACTGCAAGAACATCTAAGACAGCCATTTGACAGCTCTTGGGTAGTCTCATATTTTGGTGAGATTCCTTCGCATCCAAGGTCATTGAATTTATCTGTTTTGTGACTTTCTTGTGGATCAAAGTTAAGAAAAAAGTGATCAACAACAATCCCGGAGTTTAATGCCAGAATTTAGAGGAAATTAGTGCGATTTCCTCAGTATCTTCAAAGAGCCACACTAAATCTTCCTGTCTGATTTGAGAAATGCAAATATCAAGAGAGATACTACCCACTTGACATTTTTTCAAAAACTAAAAATTGGTATGTAAACCCTATTGGCATGATGTAGTGCAGTTTTAATTTTCAACAATAAAACTTGCAAAACATGTTTCTACACTGGTGACAGTTATTTCAAAATCTTTTGTTTTCCTGATCCATCTGATAAATACTTTATCTACTTCTAGGAACTAATGTAAACGTCGCAGGAACACCAGTAGTATACCTTATCACTCAGGCATTGAATACAGACCCAGTGTTATATTGAGATGCAACATTTTTTCTATTTCAGAACTAAGTAGACAGAAGTTAAGTTTGTATTTCTGCTTAGATATTAATTTTAACTTTCACAAATTAATAATTTCATAAAAAAACAGAGAGTTCTTATTGTATACCAGTGAAGCTTTATACAATAATAATTATTAATGACTAAAGTTATGTTTTTTCTTGTAAATGTACATTTTCTTAAGAAAAGCATAATCTTTAGAACGTTAATTAACTGCTTATGGCTAAAATAATGTAACTAAAATATCATATTAGTAAGACTTTAACAATACTTCTTCTCTGCCTATAAATTATTAAGGTGTATAGTTTTAGGGCTTCATGTGGGAAATGGAAAGGCAGTGCCACTTAAATCTTCACGAATATGATTATTAACTTAAGTTTTATCATCCGTAACACTTAAGGCAACTAATAATAATTCATTAGTATGTTTTCAATACTAGAAACTGATGTACCTTGTAATTTCTTCAAAAAAATACTTTCTCACTTTATCTTTCATAAATATGCATAAATTAAGTTCCAGTTCTTTCAACCCACTACATTCACTGATTTGGCATCAAGCCACAGTTACAAATAATACTAGTAAACTTTGACCTTCCTTTGCTCAATCAAAATATTTGTTTATTAACAATAATATTGTATCAACTATTGGTCAAGTAAACATTTTGATTTGTTTTCTTTATTAGTTCAATTGTTTTTAAAAGTAAAAACTTAAAAAAAGTTCATAATTATTAAATTTTGGTACTTTAACTTTGTGTTGCTTTATTTGTTTACTGTTTACCTGTATTATTAGAAGCACAAAATAAACACAGAATGAATGTATGATTTGTAATTTTCAGAATTTACAAAGGTGCCAGTCACCACTTTTGATGAGATTGATATGGGCTTATCAGGAGCAATTTGCCAAACAGAACTAAGCGACAGTGATGATAACATAGATTTGGGAAATAACAGTTTTTTTGACGAAAGTATCGAAGAAACAGAGGATGAAGAAGATGAAATAAATTTATATCCTTTTAGATGGCTCCAACAAGAAATGGTTTGTCAAGAAGAGGAGATCAGCGAGGAAAAAACAATACTAAGTTTAAACACCGGTACAAATAAGTTGAAACCCAAGACTGATGACCAGGAATTTAAGTGTAGTTTTTGTGGGAAACAATTTTCATCCGCTAAATCTTTAAGAAATCATAAGCAACTGCATACGAACAAAAATAAATTTATGTGTACAAACTGTTCGTACACTTGTGCCAAAAGGGGGCGTTTAAAAAAACATATGAGAATTCATACGGGCGAAAAGCCATTCAAGTGTAATATTTGTGCGTACAGGTGTTGTGAATCAAGCAGCCTGAAGAGGCATAATAGAATTCATACAGGCGAAAAGCCATATAAATGTAATCTCTGTGACTATTGTTCTTCAGATTCTGGTCAACTCAAATCACACATGTACGTACATACGGGCACTAAACCGTACAGTTGCAGCCTTTGTGATTATTCTTGCACCAAATCGGGTCATCTCAGAGCTCATATGCGAGTTCATACTGGAGAGAAGCCGCATAGTTGCTCGGTGTGTAGTTTTAGTTGTTCAGAATCCGGCAGTCTCAAACGGCACATGCGATTACACACTGTTAATAACCTGTTTTGCTGTGATGTTTGTAATTATACCTGTTCGGATACGGCTCAGCTTCGGTTACATTTCAAAGTACATTCTAGTGTTACACCGTATACTTGTAAGATATGCAATTACTATTGTTCTCAGAGAATCAGTTTTAAGAGACACATGAAAACACACTCGGCTGAGAAAGCTTACAATTGTACTCTTTGTGATTATACCTCTTCTGTGTACGAACAGTTGAAAGTACACATGCTCTTACATTCCGGTAAAACACCTTTTACTTGTGATATTTGTCCGTACACTTGCGCAGTGTCGGGAAATTTAAAAAGGCATATGCGAATTCATACCGGGGAAAAACCATATTATTGTATAGTTTGCTATAACAGTTTTTCTGATTCGGGAAATTTACGTAAACATATGCAAATTCACACCAGAGATGTTAGTTCCAGTTCGAATATTTGTGATGAGCTTTTTTCATCGGTCAATCAACATTTAAAACTTTTAAATGAGAGATAAATACTTTATTACTAACATACTACCTCTTTTTAAACTTATTTTTGGGTGTAGAAAAATAATCCTGTAGTACATGAATAGTTTGGCTAATTAGCAGTTGATCTAAATTCGTCAAAAAAGTATTTAAAATGTTCTTTGTATTGAAATCTAGTCATTTAATCAGCAAATTCATTATTTGCCTCTCATTTTCATGTGTTACCTACAATGATAAATTTCTAATAAACTAGATTAAATCAATCACAATAATAGAGGAATGCTTACTTAAATATAGTTGTATGCTTTTTAATTTATTGAGTTTTCTCAAATACAGAATACAAATAAATTCTGGTTTTAATTAAGTAAATAAAAACTCTTGTTTTAAAATGTTTATCTTATTTAAAAAAAATGAGAGGTTGTTGAATTTTGCTGGATTCATCAACATGTGATAAATATATACAAAGTACCATAAATATGTACTAGAGTAATTAATTGTAGCCTTGAATGTGTTATAGTGATAATAATGTTTACCTTAAATCAAGTGATTGCTACCTTAATTTTAATTGTATTAGTTTAAAACATGTTTAATATATTACCAAATGGACAAAATATTAATTCTAGAAGACTATTACATGTTATACCTTTATTATTAAGTACTACATTAAACTTCCCGATAGCTGTAATTACCACCAAAGATATGTAATAAGTAAGTATATATATATTGAAAATATATATTATATTGAACTAAATATATTTTATATCATAGTATAAGTACAGTCAACAGTAATTATTTCTTAAGTTTATGATAATTTCAATCCATACATGTACAGTAGAGTCCCGCTATTCCGAATTAATTGGGACCTAACACTGTTCGGTTTAGCGGGAATTCGGAATAGGCGGATTTCATGAATAATACCAACGTATTGACTTGTTAAGGCGTAAATTAAGTGCGGGGACATCTGCTAGTGTCAGTTCTATACAGCGTCGATCGGAACGGAGGAGGTAAACGCTTTAACTGAACTCATATTGTATCACACGTAGACGCGGCAAATGCTCTTGACCTCGCCTTAGTGTAGGTTTACACCATCCGTTCTTTCCTTCCGTAGAGTTACGATTCCGTAAAAACAGAAGGGAAGGATAGGTTGTTCAAACTGTCTGTGTTGTCATCCCACAGTCTGTCCGTTAGTACCGCATCGTCTTTTTAAAAGATCGAAAAAATAATAAAATTCCTTCGAGATAACGAAAACGGAGAAGAAAAACCGATGAACGCAATTGGCAGGTGGCATCAACACTACTAGTGCCTAGCTGTTGTATCTACTCCTTCCTGCTTTCTGATGGACCCGGTATCTTTTTTTCACCGGATGCTTGTTGCCGTAGCAAAACGGATGTAAAACGTGAAAGAAACAAAACCAGCTTTCATTCCAATTTGGTGTCAGGCGTTTTCATCAAGCTTAGGCTCTATGTATGTCTCTTTTAAATTTATTTGTATAACGATAAATGTACGTTTTTTCATGGATGTCTTTTTAATCACTCCTGTTTTTATAGTTCGGAATAGGGGGATTCTACTGTATTATTACTCCTGATAACTCATAAAGCATTATTTGGTAGTCATTCAGAATGAAATTATTATGTTTGCTACAAATTAATGCATATTAATTCTTTGTATGTGAGAAACTGAAATATTGTTTCAATTTTGACTGCTTAACTTGTTCAAAACAAAAGATGGAGACAAATAAATTTAACCAAAAGTAATTATGGTCGTAACAATAATAATATAGTCTCAATGTTAAAACAATCAACACATAATGTACTATTCATAAGTATAATTTATGAAAATATACCATTCTATAAAAAAAATTCACAAATAGAAACACAATCTTCTGATAATTAACACCTTTTTGCTCAAGATGTTCTATTTAAAACAAAACGACAACTCTTCTGCCAGCTGTACACTATCGCCGAGCCTAAGCCTCTGCACAATTGCGATAGAGTCAATTCTCTTGTCTTACCTAGAATATATATTGTTTTTTGTTCCTGAATCAAAGGAAATGTGAGGCAAAGCGAGTGGTACCTTCTATATTCTAGTCAATATATACCACAACTATCAAACGATCTAAAATAAGTCAAACATTATCATCATAAAAAAAATGTCCTGAATAGACATAACCTAAACTAGTTTTAATCGTAATAATTATTTGTATTATGATATTTATTAGTTAATAAACTATACATCTTAATGTACATGCATATTCTTATAATTCTGTGTTTGGACATTTTTCATAATATACACGTGTGTAGAGCCAAATCATTGGGCAGTAAAAAATTGCTCCAGCAGAAGTAAATTGCTGCCTGTAGAGTCCCAGGCCTTAGTTAATTTAAAAAAAATTGGGTGTGCGTCGGACCACACGGTGGAAGTTATACTTCTTTGGCCATTCTTATACACCCACTCACGCACACAAACAGACAGGATATATAAATGAAATATAAGACATTTTTCAATATTATTCAATATATTTATCTTCAATATATTATACGTGACTTCATTATTATATTATACACCTATATTATCATTATCAGTAATTTCTTCTATAATCATTCTTTTATCTTGCTCATTTCCTGGTTGGTCATTAGAAATCGTACTGTATTCCAAGAAAGACACAATTGGCTTATGATAACTAAAGTAACTAACATATATTCTAGACTCAAACTTTTCAAGATATCTACTAAATACAGCATCAATGGTCGTTCCGTATCTGGTCGTACCTTGATTCTTGTCATTCGACATTACCAAGTCTAGTTTGTCTTTTAGAAAATCAATTGGTACGGCCGATGCTTCATTTCCGTAATTATCGTGACACCCTCCGGTAGGAATTCTGGGAACTTCTTTTGTAGATGGGCCCGCTATCTGTGAATCATGGATGGGATTTTTTCGGACAAATGGCACTTGTCTATGTGAAGGCCCTGCTATTTGCGAGCAGTGAATATTTTTTTTCTTGGGCCGTGGCACATCTGTACTTACAAACTGAGGTGCTTGCGAATCGTTGTCGGCAATTTGAACGATTTTCCGTACGGCCTTCTTATCCCGGTACTTTTTCGCGCGAATGGCAGCTAATTGTCTTCGATGATTTTCAATATCTTCGATAACGTTTTCGTTCTTTTCCTGATCAACTTCCGAATTTTCTGCAACCAAGAACTTCTTCTTCGCATAATAATTTTTATTATACTCTACTCTCTTCATTTTCTGATCTTCAGCGTGTTTCTGCTTATCTTCAACTTCCGAATTTTTGACATTCAACAACTTCTTTTTCGCTGCATACTTTCTATTGTACTCTGCTCTCTTCCTTTTCCTCTCCAGAATTTCATCATCAATGACCATTTGTGGGCTTTCTTCATGACGGTCCTTGTGCTCGAACTCGGAATCTGTACCATTATTTGAATGTGGTACCCCTATTTCAGTATCAGATTCCGATGTAGATTCCGTTGTCAACAAATTGGAGTGTCCTTCATCCATTCTTGGCGGGTCCTAACAAAGAATTAAAAATTAATAATTAAAAAAGAAAGGTATTTTTGGATTGTAATTATGGTATATAAAAACCAACAAACCAAAATAACTTAAAAAAATAAGATATGCATTATATTTAGGGCGAATTGCCTAGAAGAATTAATGAAAGTCCAAATAGACCTATAATTGAGGCCGGTTAACTATAAATAATTGATATAACCCAAGAAACTTCAAGCGAGCACATTAAAATCCACCCTGGAGTCAGCGCTGAGACTAAAACCAAGATTCCCAACAACCCTACAATTGACACCGGTTAACTATAAATAATAGATATAACCCAAGAAACTTCAAGCCAGCACATGAAAATCCACCCCTGGAGTCAGCGCTGAGACTGAAACCAAGGGTCCGAACAACCCTACAATTTATACCGGTTTACTAGAAATCACTTCCATTAATGTAGAACCTAGGGGTAAAAATTTTCAAATTTCATCTGCAGTCAGCTGTGACAATAAAAACAAGAGTCCCAATGAAATCCAAAACCTTGGATTATTGTACTTGGAGTAAGATCCAAGAAAAAGAGTAGAATTCAAGAAGAAAATTTCATTTTTATTCTTCTCTTTTCCTAGAATCAAGCTTCTTTTTGTCGCAAAACCTTGTTTTCCCCTGGAAATATCCTAACATTCCTAACCAATCTCAGATTCTACACGCATAAGAACTTTGTTTTTCTAAAATACACTTCATATTTCCCGGATCTGATGCTAGAAAGCTAAGCCTC
>JAGFPH010000545.1:203792-216220 GCA_018207615.1 Philaenus spumarius
CATCCCATCCCAAAGTGTCTAACGGGCGCAAAGAAGTATAACTTCAATAATTCGATCACGCAGCTGAACCGCTGACGTGAGTTGAGCTAACTTCCAAAATTGAGTTTGTGTTTTAGGGTTACTATTTGGGAAGTTGGTCTACTCACGAGGGCTCTGAATAGCTGCCTGCGTGTACAAAATATTTTAGTAAAATTTGTTTCCACCTCAGCCCCGGCTCATGCACTGCTTTGTTCCGCTCGCTTGTTTGGTTCTGCAGTCTCGGATTATGGACTGCTTCGCTTCGCTCGTGGTGTACAAATTCGCTTGGAGGGGTAAAAAACACATGGTAAAGTTTTCATCGATTTTGGGTGTACCAGATGTGCTACAAGGTTGTGTAAAGAAACAAAATGTGCAGAATAATCTCTTCAATATATGTTTTTAGATAAAACCCCGAAAAAGTTAAGTTCTAGTGAAGAATTTCAAAAAACTGTTACTTCCGGTCAAAAAAGTGCTTCCGGTTGTTGGATTTTTTTTTGCCAACGAACTTGTTCAATCGACTTAGAAAAATGACGTGTGTACCAAATTTGGACCAAATCGGACTTCACAAAATAAGTCATTGCAATAGCTCATCTTTCCTATGCGAATTCGCCAATAAAGAAGAACCTAGGGACAAGACTAGCACGTAGCTATAAAAAAAAAACTATTTTATATAAACTAGAACAGAAAATCAGTTATAGAAGCCTATGTATAATTATTTACTATTATATACAGTGAGGTATAGAGTTATAAAATTTTTATTTTTAGTTTCAAATTGTATAAAAATATATCTATAGTAGGTAAAATTATTATTTATGACATTAACTTACCTATGCCAGTAGTATTATACTGCCAAGAGTAGTTAAGTTCTTGAACTAGATGCAAACCTGAAGTTTCAGTACTTTCTAAAAACAACAGTAATCCCGCAAAAAAAATTGAGCCAAATAAATACCACATAAAAATCAGATAGTAGATGGAGTGGTTGAAAAAATTTTAAGTTAAAATGTATTTATCAGATAAAAAAATCTATCAAGAGCCTCAAACTTACTACTGTAAGTCAATTTAGTTAACCTGATTCTATAACTAAAGCTGACGATTATACTAAAATGATAAAACTTTTACTAGACAACACTTTGGGTTCATTTATAGTTGCATATGAATTTTTGTAAAACTTTCAGTGCTACGGCATAGTAGGGTCTTATTACAATGACTAGCAAGATGGCGGGTCTTCTTATGAATGATTAACAAGGTGGCGCCCAATTTAAACGATCGTAAGTTGCTTTGTAGTCGCTATTTTCCTAAGCTACTGGACCTGGACTCGTAGAAGAGTTTCTACCAACTATTCAGGTAAAACAAATTGGTCTAGACAATGACTTAACGCTCTCTTTACCAATGTAACGGAATGGGACAGGTGCGGGTAAAACATCAGTAACAGGGAAGGACACTTTTTGCGGGTTTAACCGCTTTCAGCCCTGAAAATATACTAATAATAAAACAGAATTATTTGATGAGTGTGAAATTTTTACAACTTTATGAGGAAGGGCAAATTTACACCAGCTTAAACACTAGACTACTAAGAGAATGTAAAAGAGACTACCAACAATTAAATGTTACCACAGCAAACATCCATTAACAGTCAGTAATTACCCTTTGTCATAAACTTTACATACCCTGTTAGTCCTGCATTAGTTAAACAAAGTTTTTTCCACTCTGAAAACAAGTTTCAATTTGTAGTTTGTTACAATTAAAAATATAGTAGTTTGTAACATAAGTCCAATTAGTAAAAATCTTTTTCATATTAACTTTTATATATGTTAATAAATGTATTTATCTACTTAATATTTAATTATATTTTGTATTTACAAATTAAATACACTGTATAAAGTGTTGTTTGCTTTAATGATTTTTCTTTACAGTATTTTTACTATAGCCTACTAAATGTTTTTTGTGATTTAAATATTAAAAATCATGTGGCTGTTGATTACGATTTGTTAAGAAGTTTAATTTACTTATAGGTACACATTTGAATCATGACGTCAGTATTTTAATCTCAATCTTTCGCCCTCTCTATTTACTACTATATCTGCACTTGAAGTAAAACTCATGGTCTTTAATTAACCATGTTTTCAGAATCAAGAAAATTCACCAATCTATTCTCCGTCTTGCTTTCATTTGAATGTAATTTCTGATAAATGAACAATAGTGCTGTTAGTAATCATACAATTTGCATATGTATATATAAAAATATAAACACACACACATTAAAATAAAGAACAATACATTTTAATTAAGAAATACATTGTATTTTCGCTATTTAACCAGAATAAATAGCACTACAGTAGTTGAACCTATCGGTTTGTTTTAACCTTGAGATTTTATAATATTTTGGGTTCATAAGCTATACGAGTGTAATATTTTCATATTGCAAGTTAATGTGATTCAAATAATCACTACATACGATCAGTGCCGGATCTACATATTATGGGCCCTCTCTGAAGTTGCCGCCCCCCACAATTAAAAGCCCTCTTACCCCAACCAAAATTTTTGTCTTTTGTTGCTGCGGTACCTCCTGACGCTAAAATAGCCCGTGTCTACGATACAGACTGCACCACCGATGTCAGCGATCTGGGATAAGATCACCTCAAGGATATGACCGCGACCGCCGGTGTCGCCCACATCGTCATCTACTTAGAACAGAATAATCTACCTAATGCTTGTGATACGAGCGTATTGCCGATGTCATTCCGATCGCTTGTGTCATGTCGCTTTTCTCGCCCACGTAGGAATCGGTGTAAGACTGAGCGAAAGGCAACAAACAACTGCGATTTCTCGGTGTAGCCGGAGGCAAGAAGTTTTTTAGTTTGAGTCAAACGAATAACTTGGCATTAGCTCATTCATGACTTTAGATATATCTATATCACACGCTCATACGCACATGTTGTAAAACTGGAATGGAGTTTAGTTTTGTTCCAGATAAAACATAGTACTGTAATACCGTAGGCTAATATTTCCCAAATTCCAGTTTTTATTTGTCGTTTTGCCGCCCCTAAAAATTTGCCACTATGAGCCCGGGCAAAAGGTACAAAAGGTTTATTTTCTAAAATTGTCCACTTCTTGGAATTGTGTTAATTTTGTCCCACTTTAAAATTTTTGAGCGAAGAGAACCACTGCATTAACTGATTTTTATTTTCTTACCCTAGGAATCCATGGTTTTTAAAGGGATTTTCGTTATTTATTTATGTACGTAAGAAAATAATGTTGTATCTATTATTATTAATTTACAAAACAATTAAAATAAAGTAAATATTGAGCCTGACTTGTAAGAAGATATGCTTGATAGAATAAACTTTGAACACAAAATCTCACAACAAAAAACAAAAAATTAGATGTGAGATTTTGTGTACAAAGTCTATTCTATCAAGTACAAAACAATTAAATTAAGTAAATATTATTTTTGCCACATTTTTCATATCATTTGATTTTATTATTTTAATGGATGTTAACCCATTGCGATCGGATAGAGTATGTATAAGTTGTTTTTATTGGTCGGGTGGCCAGTTCCCGCCAGTTGTACTGGGCGCAGTCATTTGCGCAACAACTCGGATTTAATTCCACATCAGTTGTTCCTGCCGCTCGGATGGCCAGTGGTACTGGCCAAGATTAAAACCGTCGAATGGTCGGAAGGCCAGCAGCACTGGTCAAGAAACATATGTTGCATTTTAACAATATATTTTTGTGATTTGTTGTGACAAAAGACTAAATAGCCGGTTGCATCTGCCCTATCAACTTATGGATGGCAAAACCAAAGAGTGTGCTGTTTGTAGCGATAGACCACTTGGGAAAGAAAGAAAATGAACAGTTTTCTTTTTTAAAACGTGCTCAAATAATAATCCCGGACTCCATATCAGTGAATGTTTCTAAAAATATCACAGTGTACAAAAATTTTAAATGTGTTAAAATAAAAAACTGATGGTGTTTGCTTAAGTTGTAAATATATGTGATTTTTGTATATTAGTTAATTAGGCGCTATTTCCACTTTTAACTTTAGGCTAAACATATGATTTTGTTTAGTTCAGTATCTTATTTGTTTGTGTACAGTAATAAAATTATTATTGTTAAAATGGAATGGGTAGTGTTTTTTTAAATTTAAATACCCTCTGTAAAAATCGCAGGCAGTGGTAAAAATAATTCCGACCTGGTGGGAAGAAGCGCGCTATGATGGCTGCCGAGCAGACTCGGAGAGCGAAGCGGCTGATACAACTCAAGGCGAAACAATGCCGCGCTGTCCACTGGCAAACCGAGCCGCAAAGGGTTACAAATTATTTCTTTTTAGTACCTGTAGGCCTATTCTTTGTATAATTATTTTTAGGTGTCGACCTTTATCTATCATGTTAGCTGAGCCGTTTCTAACATTAATGTTCTTAGCTCGTAGAATATTGAATAATATTTCCACACAAATAACGTTTGTAAGCAACACAACGTTTTGATCCTCATGCATCACTACTTCAAAGATGAAATTTTTACCTTAGCGCTTTTGATAAGACCTACAAAGTAGATTGTTTGAATAAACTTTGTGAAAATTAGAAAAAGTAAAACGATTAAATTCGTTTTTGAATTGGATTTCAAAGAAAATATTTATTGCAGTAGTCATCATGTAGACTTTCGGAAAATGTCTACTAGTAGTGTCTGTTCCTGTTCAAGGTCCCTAGATCCCAAAACCATAGTTTATATTTATTTATCTATCTGCATAATATTATATACATCACTTTTTATAGACGCAATGTCTGCTGTAAATTACTTCCAGAAAGATTCATAAAATACACAGATGGAAAAAAATAAACTGCAATTTAAAATGTGCATAATATATTTTTTGAGGGCACGATTTATATTGTGGCTTATAAAATTTTGGTCGATGAATAAATAGTAGAAACAATTTAACACATTCAAATCATAAATAAGAAATTCTAGGGCTAAAAATCATTTTAATAATAATTGGAAGATTGTTTATTATAATAGCGTATAATATACAGTCATTATGAGTTGTACAATATAATGAAGGTAATCTTTAACATCCTGAAATCATAGATGTAGTGGCATTGAATTTCCGTCTTCTCCAAGTCCACTGTTTCTTACTCGACGGCCTGGCTGTTTCTTTCCGGGAAGTTTGTGATCGAAATCGTCGACATGCCTGGTTTTAGTGACAAGGTAATAGAATTTGTGAAATTATTTTGATACTTCGTAGCTTAAGATCTGATTCTGTAATAAGATATTTTCTAGGGCAAATCTAAAGTATAAATATTTATAGAGTTTGATAGCTAACTTGATAATAAAAGAAACTTTTCCACGTGTGAAATAGGTTGGAATCCATGTACATATTTTTGTCAATTAGTAAATCACATTTTGTGTAAGAACTACTTTATCTTAAGCATATTTTTATACTGTGAGTTTAAATTGAATAGTATGGCAATTATTATTAATTTATAAAACAACAAGAATAGGTTAAGTAGGCGGCGCAAGTTTACTATTCGACCCTAGGCTAACCTATGGCAACAGAAATGCAAGAATAATAATATTAAAAAAAACATAAAAGGTTCTAACATATAGTATTTTAGTTACAGTATGTGTACCTGAATTTAACACTAGAATGTAAAACGTCTTCTGCCAAAATATTAGCCTTGGATCGAATACGGTAGTAAACTTAGGCTATGCCAAGTAGGCGATCACTTGTAATTAGGTTATTTACTACTAGACTTATTTTAGAGAATACTTTTAGGTCATAGCTCATGCCTATATATCATATTACACTAATTATTTTTGTTATCAGAGATAGGCCTACTAACTTACTTTCACAAAAGTGCTCTAGAACTTATTGTAGGCTAATGGGCAAAATTTGGCTAAAGTTTACAATAGGACACATAACCATATTGCATAAAAAAAAAAAATAGCCTGAAGTTCTAACTTACAGTCTCTAGACATGATGAAATAGTATGCTAAAAATTGCTTAGGTTGGCAGCACTACTACAATATAAAGGCCTATTTAGTCACAGTAGGTTTATACCTGTATTCAACATTTAACAGTAGAATGTAAAAAAATTTAATACAGGTAAACATAGCCTACTGTGACTAAATACTATAGGTTAGAACCTTTTAGGTTTTTTTTAATTATATTCTTGCATGAGCGAGATCTAATATTGCTTGTTTATTCATGTTCACTACCCACATAAGACGTCACAGAAGTTTGGACACTATTGGGGCTGGGGCAGTCAAAGTAAACAATTAGCCTAGGCCTACCTTTTTAGGAAATAGAGTAGGGCCTAGTGCTGCCAACCAAGGTACATTGTAGGCCTACTAATTGATTGTTGAATTATATATTGTAGTTCAGTGGTACCTATAATGATTGTAAGATTACATTTACTTTATGACCCTCACCTGATGCGTTTGCAGACAACGAAGATTAACTGTAAATATAGAAATAAATAACTTATAGGCTACAAAATGTATAACTTATGTTTGAAGTTATTATTTTTTGTATGTAAAGCGTATAATATGTAATGCATGTAACTTAAATATTGTATTGTTTGTTGTTTAATGTGTTTATGAACTGCAATTGGTGCAAATTTACTATTTGACTCTCGGCTAATCTACGGCAACAGAAATGCAAGAATAATAAATATAAAAAAATAGCCTAAAATTCTAACTTATAGTCTTTAGTCACAGTATGTTTACCTGTATTCAACAGTAAAATATAAAACAACATCGTCGTCTGCCAAAATATCAACCTACCTAGGGTCGAGTAGTAAATTTATGCCCTGCAATTATATGTTTTAAGCTATGGTAAGATATTTGGGGTCACAATTTGTAGATAATAATATTTATGAATGTATATACTGTTCATGTATAATTAGTATAGGCCCTACCTAGTTTTGTGTTCACGATATGGAACGAAATAAGTTGTGACATCATGCATAGCAATACAAGCCTTTAACCGCACGCATGCGTAGAAATACAAATGCCGTGTGCAAAAGTTGTGACCTACAGTAGTTTTTTTAAACTGAAGTTTACATATGACCCCTTGCCATACATCTAATATACAGTTGCGTAAAAAGTATTTGAAGTGTAAATTGTAATTTAAACAAGTTGTGAAGTGAGTTTACTGGCTATCATGTTTAGGCCCCCTATTTACTTTCGAATTCACAATCCTATGTTTTATGTCTACTATTTTGTCTATAACTAATTGTGAATAGAGTTTAAGTTTAAAGTGTTTTATTTTCTACTTATAATTAGTTACAATACATTTAGTCAAAGTTATTTTCGGTTTTTATTATTTCAGACATTTAGAAATTGAATTAAACATTAATGACATATTAGAACATTTCTTGCGTATACATTGGCACCGCTGGCGAAATGGCGTAGGGTGAAATAGTAAATTTGGGTAAATTTACTTTACGACTTGCAGCTGATGTTTTTTTTATAGGAAATAGAGTAGGTCTAGTGCTACCAACCTACATTCTACTATTGTTAAATGCAGGTACATAGACCTACCTGGCTTTTTTATTATCATCGATTCAAAATACATGGATGTAATGAGTAGACTACATTTGGGCCCTTGTTGTACAATATTGATTGATGACTGTAAGTTAGAATTTCAGGCTATTTTTTTAATGCTTTCAATCCATAAGTTAGCAACCGATTGATTTGGCATCATAATTTAGGTCTAATCATTGCTCATGAATTTTGTATGCTTTATTTAAGTTGAAAACAATTAGATGATTGAACTTTGAGATGCATCTGATGATTAATTTAAGTTTATTTACAGGCTATATTAATAGATGGCCGAGGTCACCTTTTGGGACGCTTGGCTGCTATTATTGCAAAGACAATTCTACAAGGCAACAAAGTTGTCGTAGTACGTTCTGAACAAATCAACATCTCCGGTAATTTTTTCAGGTATGGTAAATATTTTTTATATGTTTTTATACAGTTCTATTTAGAACTAAATTACAAAACTTTTTTACATTTATGGAAAAAATTACAAAAAATGTTTACTACTTTTTACGTAGACCTAAAGTTGAACTTTATATTTTTCGTAACTGAACATTTTTTGTTTCTTGAGCTAATAACTTTGTAAATTTTACATCTATCATTTTTTTACTGGCATATATAAATTCCTAGAACCTGTCTCTAAAAAAAAAGCTATGGAACACTTTTGGATTGGGGTTCATTTACTATTTTTGGCGAATTTTTGAAAAAATGCTTGCACACCCTAAAAAATCCATTTTTGTTAAAGCCGCAGGTTCTAGGGTTAAGGGATAACTTGATTATAACATGGATTAGTGCTCTTATAACAATGACTAAAAGTAAAAACATATCCCCTACTAGATTCAGTGCAGGCTTAACAGCCTTTCGAAGTAGGATAAGCAACATAGTCCCCACCCTTTATTTTGCCTTCCTATTTGAGGTTGATGTGCATGCACGCATATTGGGTGCATATATTTATATTTTGTGGGACTGCCTGAAGGTAGAACTTAAAAAGTTATGCAACTAATGTTGTACTAATATAGGATTCCTTATAATAAAAACATTCTCACGACTCATTAATGAACCCGTTCATAGAAAATAAATGTCTTATTTTTTATGTAACTTATCCTGTAGTAGCATACTTACCAAGTTGTTAAATTGTAACTTAAGTCACCATAAACAACCAAAGCCACTCAATAAAATTTATTTTGAAGTTAATTATCTGAAATAACAAACCATAAAATAAAAGTATATCATAAATACTGAATACCTATCATAAAGGAAATGGTGATTTTTTGTCTAAAGAAAGATTTTATTTTAAACTTCTTTTTCGCTTACTACTCATCAATGTAAAACTACAAATTTCACAAGTGGTAGCCTAATGTGAAGAGAAAAAAAAAAAAAATTATATTTACAATGTTAGTCATTCAGTCCACTTGTAAAAATAAGTCCTTCGTGATCCTACGACTATTCGAGAATCAATCTGAGATATGTTTACTCATGTCGGGTCGGCTCTTAAGTTTGTGCCAGTCATTAATGTAAAGGTTAAATTACAGAGTTTGTTTTGTCTTGCTCCGTGTTTCTTTAAGCTTAAAATACGGATAAGTTAAAAATATTATTTACCGCCTGTCCGTTGTGATTTCTCTAGTAGTGCATATTTGTGAAAATAAGTTATTCAGTTTTTTATAGTTTAGTGTTGTGATTTCTTAATTGAAAACTGGAGGGACGCAAGAGGCTTAGACGCACAAAATAGCAGAAGAAAAGAGCAAAAAATAGACGATGTAATAAACAAAACTGTTAAGTTGGATCATTTTTTAAAAATTAATCAACGTGTAGAAGAAACTTCTTCACAATTCAACACTAACTCCTGTAACTGATCAGTAGGGAGATAGTTCATAATTTTTGGGGTTTTGGAGGGGGAGTTGTGAGGCGAGGATTTGAAGGGGGGGGGGGGGTGTAAATGTTTAATACAATACCTACCTGGAACATTTAGAATATTTTGTACATACATGTGTCCTCGTACGTTTCTAGATCGATACTGCAAAACAAAAGGACTGTGAGCAGTAATATTAAATAACTTAACATAGTTTATAACTATAACCAGTCCAGTAAGGCAATTGCTGATAACGAATATTATTTATTCTATTATTGTTATAGCATGTTATTTATTGTCACTTTTACAGGAGCAAACTGAAATATTTGTCCTTCCTCCGAAAGAGATGTAATGTCAACCCTGCTCGAGGACCATTTCATTACAGAGCACCAAGCAAAATTCTATACAGGACAGTTAGAGGTATGGTATTATTTTTTTAAACATTTTTATTACAATTTAATGAAGGCCTATTTCAGAACTTTGTCTTAAAAACCCTGTTTTTCAAAAGTTAATTTCTTAACCCTTTGCACTCTGGTAGGATTTTTAATATAAGTCCTCTGGGCTCGGATTGCCAGTAGTGCTGGCCACACCCATTTCTTTGTCAAGTATGAATTGTTGGTGCAAGTTGCGTTCCTGTTCCTCTCAGATCGGATGGCCAGCAGTACTGGACAAGTTAAAATCCCTCGAACGCCCGGATGGCCAGCAGTTCTGGCCACACAAATGATCTGCATTAATTTATTTTTAGTAGTTTTATTTTGTCTGGATTGTGCTGAAATCTAGAGTCCAAATCTTAAACTAATTAATTCCCGCTTTTTTTCTGGTCTGTGATGTATCAAAACGTAGCAATATCCGTTACATTATAACCTTACCAGCAGTTTAGTTTTACGTTGCGGTGGTCTAGGCTAATGTTTTTAAAATTTGAAGTAATTTATTAGAACAAAAGTTAATTAGTTTATTATAGCTTTTAAATGTGTTTTGTTAACAAGTACTTGATTTTGTTTTATTTTAAATTACCTAAAAATGTTGTTAGATAAGGTTTATACAGTACAATGGACCCCAATAGTTTATTTTAGTCATTAAAATATATTATAACTTTACATTTACAGCTAAACCAAGAACTCGCCAATAACAATATAATATAAATACTTTTTTGTATGGCAAAATAAAAGAGTTACTAAAAGCCCATGATTTTGTTAAACAAGAAATAAATACCCACTAACAACATTTCAGATTGTAGTGAAAAATAATTCAGAGCTGTTGATGCCGCAAGGTCAAGGTGGCGGCAGAGCTGACAACAGTATTGTAAGCGGCCAGTCAGGCTGGCCATCCGAGCTGTGAGGATGTCTAATTCAATAAATATTCAGAGCTGACTGAGAATATCGTATGGCCAGTAAGGTTAAAATAAAATGAAAAAGAATTAAATGTGTGATCTTTAAAAACTATGAATGAAGATTTTTTAAAATTTTCAAATTTGATCAACTTATAGTTAATATGAACTTGTTTTTTTCAGGAATGGTGCCACATAAGACCGAAAGAGGAAAGAAAGCTCTAAGGCGTCTTAAAGCCTATGAAGGATGCCCACCACCATTTGATAGGCGCAAGCGCTTGGTCGTACCGAAGGCTATGCGAGTTTTGTGTTTAAAACCTGGCCGTGCATATTGCCATTTGGGCAGACTATCGTATGAGGTCGGCTGGAAGTACAAAGACGTTGTTCGTGCTCTTGAGACAAAGCGTAAGGTCAAGGCAGTGTTCAGTATCCGCAAGCGAGATGGGCTAAAGGTAAATTATATTCAAATTAGACTTGTAAGCATATTAGAGAGTATACATTATTATAACCCTTTTTGCTACGTCAGTCCGTATGCCATTTATAATTCTTTATGTAATTAAGGTTGAGAGAACTCCCTGAATAAAAGTGAAAGAACCTAATGATATAAATACATTCTCTTTACATACATTATTTGAATATAATGAAAGTTTACTGCTACTCAAGAGTTCTTTCTTTGTTAGATTTAATTAACCCACTATTATAACATTTATTTTACTGTTATGAGATATAAAGTGAAAGAATTTAATGATATAAATAAGTTATCTTTATTTACATAATCTGAATGTAATGAAGGATTACAAAAGCTACCTATAGAATTCTTTCCTTGTTAGTTTAAATTTTCCTCTAATATAACAGTTATTTTACTGTTATCCCTTTGCACTGGTTGCTGAGCCCCAATCCCGGATAGATTGTAAGCTCCACTGACCTCAACATCCTCTCAGGTCGGAGGCTGTTTATATGTCACCTGAGCTGCTATGTTGTTCTATACACTATCAAAAAGTGTTACGGGTTTTTGTTTACCTGCAGAACATGTGATAGGGCCTGGGATTTTAACAAAATAAAGCCCAAAATCATTTTAAATATCAATATTGCTTTGTTTAATTTTTAACACTAATAAAATGAGAAGAAAAAAAACTTATTGAATTATATTATATATAGAACAATAATTAATAAACATAGACAAACAAATTATTGTTGCTGAAAACTGTTTTTTTAACATCTTTTATTCAATAAAACTAGTCCTTGAATTTCTTTAGCATACGATATTTTCAAACCATAGTCCAGCCCAAAGACCTGGCCGACATTCACTAATGTGCTTTGAATAAACACACTTTTCTCTACACAGTCTGTGTTGAGTCATCATAAAGTGTGCTTAGCATTGTCACATCCTTGTTATCTTTCCGAAAACACTTTATATTATACTTCTGTAAAGCTATGAAAAATGTAAAATTTTGAAGCCGATTTTCTCAGAATTGAAAAATGGCTTAGGGGTCCTTCTTCCGGAAACCTTCTCAAAATTATTATAAAGTGAAAGAACTTAATGATGTAAACAAATTATCTTATTTAATTAGCTGAATTTAATTAAAGATTACAATTATTTGAAGTAATTCCAATACAGTTATATTATTTAAAATTATGAAGTATAAATTGAAAGAACTTAATGATGTAAACAAATTATCTTTACCTACATTATCT
>JAGFPH010000545.1:216230-227726 GCA_018207615.1 Philaenus spumarius
CTTAATGATGAACATAACTTATCTTTACCTACATTATCTGATTATAATGAAAGATTACCATTATCTGAAGAGTTCTTTAATTGTTGGTTTAAATGTTTTCCCTAATTTTATATTACTTTATTTTTAACTATGGAGATATAAAGTAAAATAACATAATTATGCATAAACTGTCTTTACATTCATTATCTGAATGTAATGAAAGATTACCACTAACTGAAGAGTTCTTTCTGTGTTGGTCTTAATTAACCCCCCAATGTTATAATTATTTTCTATATTATGAGGTTTAACGTAAAAGAACAGAATTATGCAAACAAATTCTTTTTAACTAATGATAGATTACCACTATCTTAAGAGTTTTCTATGTTGGTCTTAACTAACCCCTCAATGCAATTATTTTTTATATTATGAGGTTTAAAGTAAAAAAAAACTTAATAATGTAAATAAATTATCTTTGCCTACATTATCTGAATTTAATGGAAGATTACAATTACCTGAAAAGTTCTTTTTTTTATATATATAATTATAAGTTAATATAATTACCTATTATATCCGTCTTGTGACTTAGTTCGCTTCTATTCTAAGACGCGTTTCGGGTCCGGGGTCCCATCTTCAGTTACTTCGCTTCGTTGGAGGTCGTTAAATATTTATATTATAATCACAACATGTAACATTTACTATGCACATATATACACATAAATATCAACATATTTTGGTAAGATATCTTGTTAATGCGCACACTCGCCTATCACGCATGACACTGATGATGGATGATAGAGAACGTTTATATCAAGGCTATTGGGCATTTCCATTCTTAACAGACCTCGAAATCCGTGCATATGCAATTGCCATATCGTACAGATAATTCGATTTGAAAGACAGTTGTTCGTTCAGTAAATTTTGCGGGTTTTTCAAATGTGCCTTTTATTTTTTAATTCTTCTGAAGCGTTCATGAACCTGCCCTTGTTACAAAAATTTAGTGGTTTCATGTTCGACTCAAAATTTGTGTAACTGTGATTACTGTCTAACAAATGTTGTGCGAAGTTCTTTTTTTGTTGCTCTAAGATTTCTCCGAATATAACAAATGTATAATAAATCTACCTGTACTCATGTATCCGAGCAAAATCTTAAACAAATTATTTTTGTTTTCAGAAATTGACAAAGTTGGCAGGAGAGAAGATTAAAAAGCAAGCTGCCCCATTCACAGAGATCATTAATTCATATGGTTACCAATAATTTATTGAATAACCTAATAAAACTTCTTGTTTTATACTTGTTATCTTGTTATTATTTATGTCTGATTCCTCACAACAGTTTAATAGTTTCCATAAATATAAGAGTTTTGCATAATTTATAAAAAAGTGTTAATAATTTTTTATATTTTGTTTTGTTTACGGTTCTTGTGAATCTATCTGCAGCTAAGTGCTAGTTATTATTGGTATTATTATTATTATTGGTATCATGAGGAACATATTACTGATGCCAACAAACTGTATCTTATTTGGAATTATGGAATTCATATTTGTTTGTTTATAAAATCTCCTCCGTGCCATCTAAATCTTGGTACATGTGTTTGCAATATCAAATTGATAATTGAGGATCAAGATAAAGTTTAACTATCCAAAAGTAATGTATGCAATCTTACTGATAAATTATAACTTTGAAAAATAAAAGTAGCTTTTAGGTGATATGTAAAGTTAAACATTAGAAACCTTTAGTCATTTTAATTTTTGTATGTAATATGTAAACCATCACAAACACAAAACCTTCAGCCATAAAACCTTAAAATTCATCTGTTTGTAATTACAATTAATTAAGTTCATAAAATAAGTAAAAAAAATTGAAATTGCATAAGTTATGTTACGCATTATTTTAAAAGTAAAATATATAAATTTAGAGGGGAAATATATAATTTGAGCTATGATTGGTTGTTATTAAACCACTGGGTTAAACATATATTAAAATTTTAATGCAAAATATAAATGTTTTAAAAACCAAACTTGAATTGATATACAGTAATACTTATTAACAACTAGTTAATGTTTTTTTTATGAAAATAACTTTATGTATTGGGCACGAGAAAGTTAACCCTAGAACCGGCAATGTTAACGAAAATGGATTTTTTGGCGTGTGCAAGCATTTTATTAAAAATTTGCCAAAAATAGTAAATGAACCCCAATCCAAAAGTGTTTCATAGCTTTTTTTGTAGAGAAAGGTTCAAAGAAATGCCAGTAAAAAAATGATAGATGTAAAATTTACAAAGTTATTAGCTCAAGAAACAAAAAATGTTCAGTTACGAAAAATAAAAGTTCCAATTTTAGGTCTACATAAAAAGTAGTAAACATTTTTTGTAATTTTTCCCATAAATGTAAAAAAGTTTTGTAATTCAGTTCTAAATAGAACTGTATAAAAACATTTATCAATTTCTTATTTTGAAAACACCAGTTTTTATGTTCCAGCTACAAGGGTGCTAACAATACTAGGTACTGGTTTGAAACGTAATTTAGGAATATTTGCTTTGCCCAAAAATGAAATATTATTATAACAAAGTGGTGAGAATAAATCAAAGAAAATAACTGTATACTTGTATATTACCTTATCCTAAAAGTGTTTTACTTAAAATCAATTGAATTACAAAAGTGAGGTGAAACAAATGAAACCTCGTGCGGACAAAGGAAATTCAAAAAATGACCATTGAAAACAATGGAAACAGCCTTGTTTTGCAATCTCAAGCGGTAGTATGACTTCTGCACAAATATGTACTTCCAACTGCTGTTTGAATAACATCTAACCAGTCGTATACAGTTTGCTTTACACTAAACGAAAGATTGAACTTTATTCTTTAGATATAAAAAAGTCTATTGAAATAATTCGAATTATAAGAGATATCTCGAATGCAAAATGTGCTGTTTTATTGGTTGAAATCTGATCAATTGCAAGGGTCTACAAAATTCCCCCTAGTTTTAGAACTGTTTGTCTGAATTTTGATTGGATGACAGTTTCAGATAATGGAATATATCAAACGGTATGTAGGTTTAACCATAGATCATGCATGCATACGGGGGCTGTGTGTCGGGAAAATAGTTCATGATCACGCCGCGAGGTAGCGCTAGGGAGAAATCATTCGTGCTTCACACCGCTTCCGTCGTTTCCCCAATAGATAGTGCCACTATCGTTGATATTCCAGTGGATTGAAATATTTCATTGGATCGGAGTTCTATTAGGTTATCCAAATACAATGGTTTAACTCAGAAAAAATACTGGGCGGGCTGTAGGGAGGGACAAAGAAACTGGAATTCCGCCCGTATAGGCGTGTTAAATCACAGTTGTTCTGACAACTCGTGAACTTAAATGATGATTACACAAGTAAATATACATTTTAGAAAGAAATTGTAAATACAAAAATTAAAGCTTGAAACATTACCTTTCCAATGGTGTTGTCTTTTTGAGATTGGAAGAATTTTAGTGGGTCAAATTTTCAATAAATCACCCGTTACATATGTGTTGGAGTGACAGCTGTTTGCCGGTTCTAGGGTTAAAAAACAAAAAAACTTTTGTCTTTAAAAAATTATAACTGCTCCAATTTATTAGATAATTTTTAAAATTTAATACCATTTTTACTAATTATTTTAACTTGTGTTACATAATTAAGTAAGTGTGTACTAAAACATAACATCTTTATAAATAGGCCTAATATAAAACATCAGATTTATTTAGGAAAAACTATTTTTTTAATTCTTGATACCTCCCAACAAAAAAGCTAGTAATTTCAACAAATTATTTGTAATAAATACAATTTCAAATTGCTTATGTTAAACTCTTCTATCAGTGATACATGTAATTTTAATGCAGGTTAAGGATGACCTACAGGAATATATGTCCCACTAGGCTTAGTAGGCCTACTCTTGTCCTTACCTAAATATCCCTCTGTTTCCGGTATCTGTGTTTCAGGATTTTGTTTGAGTTTATTTCATTGTAACCTACTCCTACTGAGAGTTTTACAAAGTTTGATGTAGTTTTGCTTGCTCCACCTCTTGACACTGTATCTGAGCAAATATTGCATCTAGCATTAATCTATTAAATACAGTTTTCTAATTGTTTGCAACAAAGGGTTGTTTTAACTCCTACAAAACAATGAGTTCACTTTTGAAAAAGATGATAAGACGAGCTTAATTCCAAATTTGTATGAAAATGGTCTTTTCCGAAAGAAATTGGAGGTTATACTTTATTTTAACTGTCACACACTAGACATAACACGAGTTCAATTATGTAAGGGGTGAATTTACAGCTCATATGGATATACTCATTAAAAAAATAATTGACCCTAGTGAACCTTTAACCGTCCCTCCACTGCCACATCCAGTGTAGGACGGATAAAATAGCTGCCCCCAATAAAACAAAGAGTCTGGAGAAGTGGAGGCTCCTTCCTCGAAAATTGTTTTAAAAAGTACTCTTGCAATGTGCAAATTACACTTAAAAGCATTCCTACAAAAAATATAAATTTAATTTTTCGCTTCACTGGGGAGTATCCATACCCCACGGTAAGTGGGCCTCTCTTAGAGTAATTAATATTTTAGAAAAATTATGATAGATACCAGTACATAATGATTCAACTCGCATCCTGCAATCTTTTCATGCAATAAAAGATGTGAGAAAATAAAAAACATTTTTTGCCTTCAAATTCTATAAATTGCAAAAAAAACACCCATTTTTTCTGGCTTATCCCGGAAAGCATACCTAGCAGGAACCATAATTAGTTTATCTAGGCCTAACTCACAAAATACAATATTAAAAAATATCTCAATATTTTATAAATAACGTCAAACTAAATATTCAGAAAAGGATTTAGGTTATAAAAAGGAAAACTACCCTAGGGCTTAAACTATAGAGACAAAATGAAGCGAACATGTACTTGATAGCCAGTAAATTGAGCCTAATTATTTTGTTTATATGAAACGACTTCTCAGCATCGAAAAGTAAGATCCACAGTTCTGTTATTTAGGTATTTTAGAAAATACGTCTTGAAATAAACTAATTTCTAAATCTAAAATGACAATTTCTGTTAATATTAAGTTTAACTATAAGGATAAAGAGTGCAGCACCTGATGGAACTGGTCCAAAACTTTAAACTTCATTAAGATTCAATATTGATAAACAGCACATTCTAGTTACGAAAATAACAGACATTATAAGTCTTCAGGTAGCACTTTACAGTACTGATCAGACACTTTTAATTAACTAATTTTATTCTAACAGTGCGTTCTAGTAAAAAAAAAAGCGTAAGCAGCCCTACCGCATTACTATAGCCGAATTTTTTTTAACGGAATAACTAGTATTAAATACTGGGAGCTATGCATTTTGTTCCTTGTTCGGGAACTGTACCAAAAATACCTTTGCACAGGATTATAGAAAATTGAATTGTCTTTCGGATGATATAGTTCACAAACTGTTTAAGAGTGGGCGAAATCATGCAATTTCCTCGCTTTAACTTTGGGTTGAATCAAATATGCCGCCATTTAGCGTCGAATCGAAAAATAACAGAAATCAGTATCTGGGAAATCCTACAAGGACCCTTTCACAAAAACTTCAGCAAATTTTGAAGCATATTTTCCACTTTTCAAGGTGGGGGAAATATATATACTCCTCAAATCCCTACTCCAAAAAGATTAAACGGTTTAGGACCCTTTCACCAAAAAATTTGCAGTTTTGAAGCCTATTTACTACCACGTATCAATACGGTAATAAAACATTTATATAATAATTCGACCACGCAGCTGGACCGCTGACGTGAGTTGAGCAAATTACCAAAATTAAGTTTATATGCCTATGTTTTAGGGTTTCAACCAACAATTTGGGAAATAGGTCTACTCACGAAGGCGTTGAACAGCTGTCTGTGTGTACACAATATATTAGTAGAATTTGTTTCCTCCTAGTGGCCTCGCAAGTTTGCACTACTTGGCTTCGAACTGGATACTTTTATGTTTTGGGGTAAAAAGTGAGCTATAAGGTCGAGTAAAAAAACAAAATGTGCAGAATAACATCCTACATAGATATTTTTAGAAAAAACTCTAATAAAAAATTTTAATTCTCATAGTAAAAATCTCAAAAATAGTTACTTCCGGTCAAAAAACGTACTTCCAGTTGTTGGATTTTTTTGGCTAACGAACTCGTCCGAGCGACATAGACAACCAACATGTGTACCAAATCGGACTTAAAATGCGGCCGCTAGAGTGCGAACACATATATACATATATTTGGGGACCATGATCGGTGCTCATTTGCTACTCCCGACATAAGGACCACTGCAATAGCTCATTTTTCCTAGGAGATTCGCTAATAATACATAAAATTTATAAATTTTGAGTATCGTCTCCAAATGGCATGAGACATTTAGAAACGCCGTCTTCCGACCAACCGTTTTCAAGTTGGGTCGAGTGTAATAGCTCTTACTTTCTTCAAAAATTCGGCTAAAATAATTTGGTAGAAATAAAAACAAAATGAATCAAAGGCAAATCAACTCCTATAAAAGCGATTGTACGTACGTACATGGGCTTCATCAGCAGTTTTAATATTGAAAATATTACTTTCTCAAAACATCGTTTTTGAGTTGAAATTAGGTGAAAACAAGAGTATTGTTTTTTAATGTCTTCTTTTTTTATTCGTTTCATAATTACGGCATATGAAAATGTCTCACTATTCAATTAAGGACAAGAATTGTAAGCACAAGCACGTAACTTTTGTTCACACCTATTATAGTAGGATAATACAGTAAGCACGACTATAATGAAAGGTTATGTTTAACTGAACTGCTGTTGACTGACAAGTGGAGTGGAAGCAGATGGAATGAGGGAATATGTGTTGTCCATGCGTCGGGATCACGTTTTTCGATCAACATTTTGAAAATTCAGTGTGGGGTATCGTTTTATATGTTTTTGGGTAAGGGAAACCCGATTTTGACAGTTAAAAAGCCGTAGCGCTTTGGGGTCAAAATTTTTAATTCGTTTGTTCTGTCGGGACGAGCCGAAGTCTCGAAAAAGTGTTTTATCTTTTCACTAGTTATTATTTGACTTAAGACAACCATGTTTGTGTTATTTTTAGATTTCAGTTTTAAATGGGAAAAGATAAAAATAATGTTCAAATTTTAGAATAAACTATTATAACCAACAATTTATATTCATGACTACTTCTTTTTTTTAGGGTTGTGTACTTATATAAATGTTTTTTAACTATCGCTGAGGGCTTTTGACATTTCTTTTGTGACATATTTCAAAATCCAACTTGATACATTTTCAGGATTCGTCTCTCTAGAAGGAAAAAGGAAATCTCTATGTGTTATTAGTTTGTTCTTCTCTCTGTCTATCAAATCCGAAATGGTGTTCTTATAAAGCTTACGAAGTCGTTTATATTCCAATAATCAGAACTCATAGTAAGCAATATTTAACTGTATTGGGACCAAAGTTGGTTATCGGTTTCCCTAAAAGTTACGTTTCAGGATTACAATACCTCGTGTATACTGCTGCATTACATTCAACAAGCATGGGTGCAGTCCACGCTATGTATTGATCGGTTTGTAGCAATGTTGTTATGTCACACTAACCTTCATGACTGTATGAAATTTGATTGCTATTGTAGGCTTTAAAATGTTGTCCATGGACGTGGCCAATAACTACTCTTTCCTCAAGTCGTAGTGAAAGCCTCCGGTTGGTGGATGTTTTTCTAACTACAGGAGCTGGGTTCGATAGTCGCTTGGGCTAAATTATTTTCATGCCATTTAGTTCGAGACGGAGTGTCGGTTTGATGTAAACTAAGGTGCATGGCACATTTTGTTTGCTAAATGTTAATATTTCTAATTTCTGTAAAAATGTAACCAACCAACTTTAGAATTCTTGGTTTTTTTATCCGGGATTTCAGGCTGTTTCAGTTCTGCTTATCAAATCTAATCCAAAGCGTTATGAAAACTGGTCACGTGAAAGTTTGCCTTTAAAAATTGTAATACAAATATGTTTTAAAGTTCAAGTTTGATTCCCGGACTAGGTGTGGACAAGTAAGTTGTATGAATAGCCAAACTTCATATCGATATAATTAAAAATATGAGATAATTGAAGGTGACCACATACAGATGGAAAGTGATCGATGTATTTTGCCAGTAGTCTTTAACCTGAGTGTTATCTTTAAACAAAGTTGGTAGCTCAGTTGGCATTGCTGTGACATCATATGGTAGGATTCGATATTTCATATGCAGGTATTGGCGTTGGCTTTTTGTAATTTGTAAAGTCTTCATTAGTCTAATTAAAATAAGTTTCAAAATTTTCGTACAAGAAAATGGAATTCAAGGAAGACATGTTTTGAAATACTTGAAATCGATGCTTTCCTTGTCTAGTTAGGAAACACAAATGGTTTCGACCTCCCTTTGGCCACCCCTTAATAACAGGATAAAACATACTGTTTCTATTTTCGACTGTCAGGGTCATGGTATTCCGTGTGGTCCGTGGCAGTTGGTGCGCAGTAGAACATTTAGCGATGACAGATGGAAGAAGCAAAGCTGCCAGATATTTTACCCTTGGCCTCGTATGCAGATCTTAGTGTATTTCACCCTCCTGAGTACTATTTTACCTCTTCTACCCATCTTTCAGTTCACACAGAATCTCGTGAACTATACAGGCTAGCAATTGTTATGACTTTGTCAAATTCCACATCAATAGCTATATATAGATAGTTGGATAGCGATAATTTTATTTTTCTTATAACCTTTATCCTGCGTTTAAGATATTAAAAGTTTCTAATTTATAAGACGCGATTCAAGAAAGACAAGGGGACAATATTTTTTCAATGGTGGTACGTTGAAATAAAACAGCACTGTTTTTAAACTTTCCAACGAGACCCAAATAGACTAGATAGAAACAAAAACGGGTTCATTTATCTCAGTGGCCTCCTCTTCAATTAGAAGTTAAAATCATATTTTTCAGTTTCGACCGTCTGACTAGGTGGAAAGAAAATTCTACAACTATGCCGTTAAAAAAAAAATTAGTCGATATTATCAACAGATAGAAGACGTCCGGTGAAGTTCCCCCAAAAGAGTTCTTCTTTTGGTACCGAGAAAAGATCATCTATCCAGAGAGTCCACTGCCACGCTTAAACATTTTTCGTCAAAATCAGGCGCTATTGGAACCCAGCACGACCCAAATAACTTGCGAGATTACGTTACCTATTACACTCGGCAGACCAGGCCCCCTCTTCAATTTCAACTTCCATAAGAGCAATATGTTAAACGCCTGACAAGATTACTGGAGTAATAATGATCAGAAAGTTATTCTGAATATGTCATTTTAAAGGTTAGGACAGTCCGAATGTGGATATAATTTAGTTTTCTACAGGTCCTCAAAACAGCGAGGTAAATGCAATCCCAATTTGGTCAACCATGGTCAAAGTAGTCGAAAGGAAATGCAATACAAATTGAATTTAAGGTAAAAATGTTAAGTCTATAAATGCAGTTTATTGACAGTAGGAAGCTTGAATAAATTGAAACACAAACAAGACTAGTCAACTTGAAAATCAATCGATGTAACTATCTCCTTTGACTTTGAAGTATTATTAGATGAGACCGATAAAAGTACGTAGCAATTGTGTTTAGGTTCTTGATTTGTTTAAGGTATGTTTTATAGAAAAATGTGGAATTTATGGGTTTCCTTTCTTTGAGGCTCTGTTTAAAGTTATTATTTAGTAATGATGGATGTTCAATTTTGATAATAATGATTTTTCGTACATTTGACATCATTAACGAAATTCCATAGGAATGTTGAGCTATTGCAGTGTCTCTTATGTTAAGTCCTAAGGTAGTCAATGTGCACCGGTCATGATCCCCAAGACATAGGGATCGTTTCTGGGGGTGTCGTTAAACATTTTATATACGTAGCTCGAACGAGTTCGTTAGCAAAAAATCCAACAACCGAAAGCACGTTTTTTGACATGAAGTAAGTTATTTGAAAATTTTTAGTAGAATGAAGTTTTTTTGGGGTTTATATAGAAAATTATTATAGGAGATTATTCTGCACATTTTGTTTTTTTTACATGACCTTTTATAGCCTGTCTGGTTCCCTAAAAATTTATTCAAACGTAAATTACCGGTACTACAAAAATACCCGGTTAAAATCCACGAGGGGATTTTACCGTAACGGTAGCTTCTGATACGAGGCCGATGGCCGCTGTTTGTCTAATCAAAAATAAATTTGCATCGTTTTCCAATTGTTTGTTTGAAAATAAGTTGCATAGCAACCATTTTTAGTCTTCATCCAAAATTTCTGTTAGTCAGTTAACTTTCATTCTAGTTTCTTCTAAATTCAAAAATTAAATTAAACCTTTGAAATTAAGTTTTATCAAAATTTATGTAAACAAAATTGTGCACACTAAACAAATTACTGTGAAATTATACAACTTCGACGAATCTCTTGTGGAGCTAAACTCACATTTCCTGTACATAAGCGAAATTCATACATTGTATTTTATCTGTAGTAATCATTGTAATAATATCCTTTACTAGTCAGTACAGTGAAGGACGTACAAGTAAGCACAGTGAATAATACTCTGTACCTGCAGGCTTAGTTAGTGATAGCCTATTTACAAATGCGTATAAGTGTTCTGAAGAGTTAGACCAGTATGATCTTAACCATCTAGCTCAATCAATGGTCTCTATCAGTAAGATGAATATGTGGTTTATACCAGTAAGTGCAGCGAGTGCTCTTTTCACTAAGATCTATTCTCATAAATAAGTTCAGTAAGTGATCTTTTTCAACAAGTGAACCATATCGATATACAGTCAGTGTTTTCCCCGGTGAATCGATAAGTGATGTTTTCCACTATTTCCAGTGAATGAGATCTGCCTTTAAGGAAGACAAAAAACTCTGTCAATAAGCAACAGTGACTTCGGCTTTTAAATAAACTACAGTAATTTTGTATAGGTAGATTGTAAAGACATTAGTGCTCACTAGCAGTAATAAAGTGATAATTTAGCAGTAAATGTGTGTAAATTTATTTTGATGTCAATGTAATGTGTTTAAGTAGACCTAATGTAAATTTTATTGAGAATTGTTACTCTGTTACAGCCTAAATACTGCCGGCCTCTAGGTTCCTGTAGGGAACCTTTTCTGCCCCACTTTTATTGAAGTAATAGTAACCACATACATGCCTTCAAATGGACTATTGGTTTATTAAATGAATGTTTATTTCCCTCTAAATCGTATTTCTACATTGTGAAAAGAATAGTGATTAATTTGTGGCATTAATAATGGGATAAATGCAGTTTGTTTAAATGTTTAAGTGAAAATTTATAATATTGTGGTGTTTATTTGCTTATGTCTTGTTCCCCTTTGTAGTGCTATGAATAAACATATCTTTTTCTGAGCATACAGTTTACCTTTTACCATTTAATTTATATGTTTTTAAAAAGAACATTACTTTGTCGTAGCGGAGCTACTTCTATTTATCAATAATTAAATTCTTCGT